>JAMALN010000006.1:0-189073 GCA_023630115.1 Cutaneotrichosporon sp. PK4640 | reverse complement strand
ATGTCGTCGGGGTTGAAGACGGGCCCGTCGAAGCGGGGGGTCGGGGGCAGCGAGCCGACAAACCACGAGAGCGCCTTGGGGAGGCCGGAGCGGTCGCGGTCGCTGCCTGGCTGAGGGGGTGGGCCGGGGCGGCCGCGCGGAGGGGGGAGCGGGGAGCGGCCGCCGGGGGTGAAGCGGCGGGGCGGGGAGGCGGGGCGGGCGCGCTTGTTGTCTGCGCGCGGGGAGCGGGGCGGCGAGCGGTCGCGCTTCGCGGGGGAGGAGGGGGGGAGGGGGGAGGCCGTGCGCGGCGGGAAGGGGGGCACGGGGGGGCGCGCCATGTGTGGGGGGAGGGGGCGGCCGCGCATCTGCGGGGGGAGGGCGGGGGCGGCGGGCGGGGCGGCGGTGGGGTGGGGCGCGGCGACGGCGCCCGAGCCCGACTGGCGGGCACGGAGGCCCAGGTCGCGGAGGGCGATCTCGTCGACGCCCGCGTACGTGTGGCGCTGGGCGAAGCGCTTGAGCGGGCTGTCCTGGGGGAAGGCGTCGGCCCAGCGCGCCTCGAGCTTGTGCACGGCCGCGAGGTCGCCGTGCATGTACTCGAAGCGGGCCCAGGTCTCCCAGAGGGCGCGCGCTTGCGCGGGCGGTATCTTGAGGGCGGAGCGCTCGAATAACGCGCGCGCGTTCGTGTCGTCGTTGATGCTCAGCAGGAACTCGAGGTAGCCTATGACGAAGGGGACCTCCTCGGCAAAGTGGCGGACGCCGAGCTCGAAGATGCGCACCGCCACACCAGAGTCCTTGTTGCTGTGGTACTCCATGAGCGCCGAGGCCTGGAACACGTGCCATGTGACGTGGGGCGACTTGCGCGCCTTGCCGAAAACGAGGCGCGCGGCCTTGAGGCCCTCGGAGCGCCGCGCGAAGCGCATGTACATGACCCACGCCGTACCGGCGGCAGTCTTGGCTGCCTCGATATCGCGGCCCCGGCGCTCCTGGACACGCTTGCCGCGCTCGTCGCGCTCGCGCACCATCCGCGCGACGTCGCTCTCCTCGCCGTCGAGCTCGCCGGGCTGCACGGGGATCTCAGGGCCGCGGGCGCGCTCGACCTCGGACGCCACGCTAGCCTGCAGCTCGTCAATCTCGGTGTTGACGCCGGTGATGAGCGAGTCGAAGATCTTGTGGCACTCGGCGTAGTTCTTGCGGTCCTCCTCCAGCTCGGCGAGCGCGAAGGCCAGCAGGAAGCTCTTGGGGCACGCGGCCACGCCAGCGCGCAGGAACGCCGCGCCCTCGTCCGCTCGCCCCGCATTCAGGTGGTATGTCGCGGCGTAGTGCCACAGCTCCGGGAAGTGGCGCATCTGCCCCATGCACTTGCGCAGCGCATAGTCGGTGCGCTGCACGACGAGGCTCGTGTCGTCGCTCTGGAGCGGATTCCCCTCCTCCCATTTGATGTAGTTGCGCCATGCGCTCACGACGCGGCGCTCGCCGTCGCTAAAGTTCGGGAACGGCGGAAGCTCGGGGCGCGGCAGGGTGTCGGTGTGCTGCCGGCACTCGCGGAGGGCTGTGCGCGCGGTCATGTACGCGGGCGAGCGGTCGGCGAGGAACTTCTTCGCCGTGACCTTGTTCTGCGCGCTCTCGAACGCGTCGTAGTTCTTCCACAGCGCCTCGACGTTGTTCAGCGGGATTGCCACCGCGCGCTGGTAGATCTTGCGGATGTTGTCCATGTTCTGCTGCTGCTCCCAGGGGTTGCGCGTCTTGTTCTCGCCGAGGTACGTGATGTACTCCTGCCAGATCTCGCCGCTCTCGCGGTCGACGCCACACTCCTTGAGCGCGTATTCGTAGGCCTGGGTCACAGTCGAGCGCGCCGCCTCGGGGTCGGGACCGTCGGCTGGGTTCTGCCGCCGGATGTAGTGGAGGTAGGCCTCTGGATGGTTAGTTGGGCGCGGAGGGGGTACGCACTCCAGATGTTGACGTCTGCCGCGGCCATGAGCGTGCTGGCGCTGCTCAGCGCCTTCGAGAACAGATCCTCGACCTCCTTGAAGTTGTTGAGTGCGAGCTCCAGGTTGATGAGCGAGAGCAAGGGCCCGGACTGTGGTCAGCTCTGCGCCAAAACAGCTCAGCTCGACTTACAGCAGTGGGGTTGTCCACGGCGAGAGCGGCGTACCAAGCGCGCGCGTCCGTGGGCTCGGAATGGGAGATCGCCCAGTTGAATAGCCACAACAGGAGCGCTTGGTCGGAGGGGTCTGGTGTGAGCTAAACGAAGAGCAAGCGCAGCTCACCATGGCGCCACTGGCGCACAAGGTCGTAGTTGTGCGCTACACTTGGCGAGTCGTCCGTGAGGCCCTCGGGGAGGGGAACCTTGGGCTCGACGCCAGTGTCGGCAGGAATCTCCATCTCGATGTCGGGCGCGGGCGTCCCGTTGGCGGGTGTTGGCCCCTCCTGCGGCTGGTCATCGTACTCGGCGGGCGCGGACGCGTCGTACCCCTCCTGGACCTGGAACTCCTCCCCGCCCTCAGCCGGCGCAGATGGGTCGTAGCCTCCTCCAGCCGGTACCGATGGGTCGTAGCCCCCTTCTTCATCTGGTCTATCGTAGTCTCCATCCGCCGGCCGTGAGGGGTCGTACGCCTGGTCTGTGTCCGAGGGCTCGTAGCCCCCATCGGCGGGCCGCGACGGGTCGTAGGCCCCCTCCGCCGGCTGCGAGGGGTCATAGTCCCCGCCTGCCGGCACCGAAGGGTCGTACTGCTCCGCGTCTTCCCCGGCTGGCACGGACGGGTCGTAGGCCTCGCCGGCGGGGACAGACGGGTCGTACGCCTGCTCCTCGACTGCCTCGGCCGCCTCTCCGGCATCGGCTGGCATGGAGGGGTCATACGTCTCCGCTGTCTCTGCCGCCTCTGTGGCGTCGGCGGGGACCGACGGGTCATAGGCCTCTGCAGCTGTCACATCAGCGCCTGGCGCTGGCTCAGTCATAGCGGATGGTCGGTGCAGCGGGTGTCGGGCAAGGTGGGTAGTGGAGAGAGAGGAAGAGGAGAGGAGAGCTTCTGCAGCTGATTGTTGTCAGGCTATCCATCCATCAGCTAGAGCTGAGAGGTGGAACAGAACAATGGGAGAGATTATGGAGCGATGAGGGAAGTTTGTTTGGAAGCCATCACAACCTTCCCTCCCTCCCAAGTCCTAGTCCACCGGCCACCAAAGCGTCATGTCTGATCTGCCTCTGTCACTCAACACAATCACTGCCACGTCATTTTTATGATCCACGTGAGATCAGCGTGGCCGTTTAAGGGAGATGACCCAAGTACCCAAGTCAGAGTGGGGCCGATCTGGCCGATCTGGCCGAAACCAAGGACATTGGCCCGCTGTCCGCTTCCCCGCGTTCTCAGAAAAGCACAGACCATGTGGCCTAGACCAATCGGCCGACCTCGGCGCCAAGCAAAGCGAGCCTCGTCTACGGTCTGCAAGTCAGCTGACACTCTCTCTTCCACCACTCGAGCCCATTCCGTGCCAAAGATAAGCAAGCGCCCGGCCATTAGCTGCGCACAGAGGCATGGAGATGGAGACGTGTGCCCGCAATCAAGCGCGCCAGCGCTTATGACGCGGACAACGGAGTATGCAAAAATCCGCCATCAAACACTTCTTCTTGCTCGCCGTCGTGTGTCTCCCATCGTCAGCGGCCCACTTCTTGCTGTCGCCACCTACCTGCGCGCCGCGCCGAACCGCCCCACCGACGCCAAGCCCACCTGAGCGGCATGAAGGAGATCCCAGCGGCAGACAACGTGCTCGCCACCATTGGCGCAGTGCTCTGGTCGATCCAGGTCATCCCGCAGATCATCAAGACCTATCGCACCAAGAGCACGGACGGCCTGAGCCCCGCCCTCATGTTGTGAGTATCTCCCACGCCTCGTACGCCTCAGATAGCGCTACGGGAGCGGGGTAGTAACCCTGCGTTTCCCATCTGCCGCGGGGCTGCGGATGCGCTGCGGATCAAGCGCGCGAGCGCTGCCCCGTGCCAAGACCGGCCCCGCATCCTCCAACTTTGGCGCCCGCTGACAGCAGCATCTGGGCCTGCGCAACCATCTTCCAGGGCAGCTACCTCGTGTCGATGCGCTCGTCGATCCCCCTCCAGATCCAGCCGCAGGCGTTTGGCGGCCTCGGCGTCGTGTCCTGGGGCCAGTGCCTGTACTATGGCAAAAAGTACAGCCTGCGCAAGACGCTCACGTGCGTGTTCACGTTCTACGCCGTGTTCGTCGGCTTCGAAGTCGGCTCGGTGTACGCGCTGTGGGCGGGCGAGCGCCGCGGCATCACCTGGCCCATGCAGATGTACGGGTGGATCACGTCGGCGCTCCTCATCCTCGGCCTCATGCCCCAGTACTACGAGATCTACAAGCACAAGGAGGTGGTCGGGATCTCGATCCTGTTCATGCTGGTCGACATTGGCGGCGGCCTGTTCTCGGGCATCTCGCTCTTCTTCCGGCGGCACTTTGACAGCACCGCGTTCGTGCAGTACTTTCTCGTCGTCGTGCTCGACGGCGTGGTCGTGCTCCTTGCCGTCATCCTCAACCCCCTCGCCAAGAAGCGGCGGGCACGCGAGGCCGCCCTTGCGGACGCGGAGAACTCGGCCGGCATCGAGGACAGTGGGAGCCCCGGGCTCGAGGAGGAGCTCGCCTCCTCCGACACCGCGAGCGTCCGTGACGACGATCAGGGCGGCAAGCTCTCCAGATCCGACTCGTACACACGCACCGACTCGTATGCGCGCACCGAGTCCCTCACTGCGTCCCAGACGCCCTTTGACGGCAAGACGACCGACGACGAGTCTATCCTTGGCCCCGAGGTGCGGGTGAGGTGAGCGGATGCGCCCTGCTTCAACCCTCAACGGTTTCTTGCCCGTCAACAGCATCTAGACTACACATCTTCAGCATAGCATCTTGGGAGCAGAGCATTGTCACATGTACCATCATAATGTCGGTGGTGCTGATGTGGGAGAGCGCGGAGGCGAGGTGGGGGCGCAGGCCGTGCGACAAGCCGTGATGACACGCTTGTCGACATTGACGCCCATCAACAATCAGCTGCACCGCCGTCCTTTCATCATGGCTACACGCACAGAGCTGTGCCCTTTGTTCCCCCGCCCGGGGCGCCTGTCACTGGCGGCACAGGGGGCGCACTCCACGCGTCCGGATCATGTGAGCACTCAAAGAGAAAGAGATTGAAGGACGGGGAGACACTCCTTCATGGACCGCCCGAGCGAGTGAGGTACCGCTCCCCCACCCTGTGCCGGCTTGATGCCGCCTCGCTGCACTGTCCGCTCGCGCGACAGCTATCTGCAACGGCCCACCGCCACAGTTACTCCCTGCCATCCTTGCACTCTACCTCGCACTCTCTTCGCACCCGCTCACAAGCAGGCTGATCGGACGATCACGTTTTGCCGGCGGCGGTCACTGCTTCCCCAGGCGGCGTCCCATTCCGCTCCCCGCTGGCACGCACACGCACATCTGTCAAAGCGTCAGTCGCCCTCGGCCATGCAGCCACCGCCCCCATTGCTAGAATGTGAATCGTTACATCGCCCACAGGGCAGGGGTCCTGTCTGCCGCGGACTAGCCGCAGGAGCAGAACCAGATGTACGAAGATACGAGCCGCGCGGCGGCATTATAAACCCATAGTCGATACAGGTACGATGAACGTGTCGGGCACCGGTGCCAGACTAAACCAGAGCGAAGAGTGTCCGTTCGGGGTGAAGGGGAGGCAAGTGAAAGCAAGTAGTAGTACAACGCGGCGTGCGTGGTCCTAAGCCTAGGACGGGAGGGAGTGAGGCGGATTAGGCGGTCGCGCCGAGGACGACGAGACGGCCGAGGGAGGCAACAAGCTCGCCGAGGGAGGCGAGGTTGCCCTCCTCATGCGGGCTGTTGGAGACGACGGCGGCGTCGTCCGCGCTCACACCCACGCTAGAGGACGCGTTGGGGAGAAGAGAGGTCGAGTTGGCACTCGAGCTGGGGAGCGTCGAGTTGGCCGAGAGGGTCGACGACGCAATCGTCGAGTTGGAAAGGGCGGAGGAGAGGACCGAGCTCGAGCTCACGACAGCGGAGCTGGAGATCGAGGGGGTGTCCGAGGAGGAGGGGGTCTCGGGGGCCGGGGCGCTCGAGGGCGTCTCGGGCTGCTGAGGAGTCGGGGTCGGGGTCGGGGTGGGAGTGGGCTCGGGAGTCGGGGTCGGGGCAGGCGCCTCGGAGGGCTTCTCGTTGTTGCCGCCGTTGTTGCCGCCGCCGCCCGAGCCGTCGTTGAAGTTCCAGCTCAGCTGGAACACGCCCTTGCCGTGGTCATGGAAGACGGAGAAGAGGCTCTCGGAGAGGTCGAGGGCGCCGTAGGGGCAGCCGGGGCAGAGATCGACAATGGTCGCCTGGGCGGTCTTGCCGCCCTCGGTGATGGTGATGCTCTTGCCGCAGTGCGCGCCACCGTCCCACTGGGCCTGGTTGAGCGCGACGATCATGTCGGCACCGGTGTTGTAGCCGCCGCACGCGCCGAGGCCGGCAACGTAGTAGGTCGCCTTGCCGTCGAAGCGCTTGGCGTGCTGCGGGATAGGGGCGGCCGCGGCGAGCGCGGCAAAGACGAGCGAGACGAGGAAGAGGAGGGCGCCGAACATTGTTGTTGGGGTTTTTCGGTAAGGAGAGGAGGGAGGGCTAAGGAGTGAGCGGAGTCGGAGAGGGAGAGAAGGAGGGGAGGTTGAGGAGGTGTGGGGTGGAGTGGAAGAGATGAGATGGAGGGAGAAGCATGACGAACTTGTACTCACAAGGAAGGTAGTGTGGTCCCTGGGGTTGCAGAGAGCGAGTAGTGCACGAGTACAGGGAGGTAGGTAGGCAGGCAGGAGAGGGGACTGGTCTGTGCTTGTTGCAAGATCGCAGTCGTGAGGTCTCGAGAGAGCGTGCGTGTGAGGTGAGGTGAGGTGTAAGGGGAGGGAGGGTTGACGGTCGAAGGAGGGGCGAGCGTCGGGGACAGGGGGGCGGTTGATAAAGAGAGAGTGACGAGGTAGTGTCAAAGAATGTGGGGAGCCGAGAGGGGAGCAGTGAGCGCCTCGAGGCTGATGGGAGATGGAGTTTGGGGGTGGTCGCTGTCGACCGGTGGTGGTTGTGGAAGGATGAGGAGAGAAGAGAATGAGTGGCAGTGGTCGGTGGCAGTTTGTGTGGGCGGTGCATAATCGGGGGTGTTCGACCCACTCCTCCGTGTTTGCGCGTGTAACACCAGGGTAACCTCTATCAAACCCTAGACATTCCTGAACCTTGACGCGTGAACCCTCTCCCTTTCCTCTGCTCCGCTGCCTTGAGAGGCCTGTGCCTGGGTTGATGGATTTCAGGGTCCTAGCGCTGATCCGGATGACTGGTGTGTGTGTGTGTTCCGGCCAACAATGGACGCTTGGACTGCCCGTTCCGCCCGGGTCAGGCACTGAAATCAGGAACGGGGTTGGACCCCACTTTACTCCTTCTCCTTCTGTAAACATTCCACTCGCAATGCGGCGTCGAGGCCGACGCCTGGTGTGGTGTGGGAGTAGGATCGCGGTGGAGTATTATAGTGGTGGCGACGGGCAGGGCTAAGCAGGGAGGGAATCAAATCTGTGAGGGCGCGCCAAAGCGCTGCGCTCCCATCCGACGTGCATGTCTGTTCTTGGCGGTACCTCGCCGATCCTGCCCTTCGTCATCGCCCGTCCATCCAGCCAAACACATGACCATCTCCTAGCGCTGCAGTTTTGCTCATGTCCATGTTCCTCCGGACCTGGCGGAGCGCTTCTTTGCTACAAGCAGCTGTTCGGTGGTTCCGCTGCCCGAGTTTCCGGGCCAGCCGCAGGGCGGGACGCGGAGGATTTTTTTGGGGTGCTCTCCATCCGGAGGGTCGGCAGCGGCGGGAGGTATGCGGCATGGCTGGATTCAGCGGGCCTGAGTAAATAGGCTGCGGCCTGAAGCTCAATAAGCGTGGCGCGTGGGGGTAGGGCGTTTGGCGTGGGTGGGGGCAGGTGGGCGTCGAGGTGGAGGTGCGACACTTGTCGCGCGAGCGTCATCGGCGGCCTCGTGGAGAGGATGGCCGGACGTCTCCCGAACGTGCAAGAAACGCGTCATGCGCTGCAGAGTACCGGGCCTGGACTTCAGTGGAATCCAAGGCGCTGCCAGAGGAATGTAGAGAAGACGCCGAAGCCGAGAATGGCACTGTATGTGTGGGAGATTGCCGCCTTCACGCAGCCCGGCCCACATGGCATGCAGGCTTTCGTCTACGACGCTGCACAGCGACAGATCGAGACAGGTGGAGCCAAGCCAGAGGCGACAAGGAGGCGAGGCGAGGCACGCCAGCTGGACGCATACACAACGAGCCATGCTGATGGCCACCACACCCGCTCCACTCGCCTCGTGGCCTCAACACCTCGCCTCCGCACTTCAACATGCAGCTCAGAGCGGTACGCCGCCAGAGCCTCAGCTCGCTATGCAGCCGCGCTCCCAACTGGGTGGTGCGGCGCCTGTGCTCTTCTGCACGCCGCAGGCATGGCTACCAGCCAAGCACCATCGCTATAGCTTAGTGGAAGAGCGCGGGGCTCATATCATGACACCCCGAGGTCGGTAGATCGAGACTACCTGGCGATAGGACCTGCCTGGGCAGGCAGAGCTTTTGCTGCTGGGTCCCCGGCGCTCGGGCCATCGACTGGGCTCGGGCGGCAAGGAGCCTGTCGCAACGCCGCCGTTTGGGTGGGGTGGGCTTTGGGCCCACACTGCGCTCCAAGGATGGAAGAGGGAGTGGTAGACATAACTGCTCGTGAGTGGGTGAGTGGGTGAGTGACTGAGGAACGAGCTCAAGCACCTCGCTAGCATTCTCGCTCATCCTCTCCATGGAACTGCCACGACTTCGGCTGCAACTGTACCAACCGCGCCTGGTTTTGCGATAGGCGTCGTGTCGAGGTCCGACGCGGTGGGCTATCTGATATGGCAGCGTTCCGTAGGCAGTTGCGTGCTCACCACTGACTCAGTTCCAGGACACATGAGCGATAGGCAACAGCTTGGCGCCCCGTATCGAGAGCACCAGGGGTATCAATTCGAGAATGGATGTAGGGCGGATGTCGGCGGAAGTGGCGGAAGCCGGGCGCATCACTCGCCCACTGCCACACGCCATCACACACGCCATCCATCAGCACCTGCCGCCACTCGCGTGCACCAACTCCACTCGCTCCACTGCAGCTTCCACATGCCTATGACGCTGCACATGCTGGCCCAGACGGATCTGACGCGCGTCAGCAGGATGTCAGGTGGGACGGAATTGACCGATCGGGCCACATTTTCGGACGAGTCGTCGCAGATCAGCGATGCCGTGGAATAGTCGCCGCGCGGCTCAGGTGGCTCGCTCCTCCCTCGCTCCAGGGCGCAGTCGGCGACACCGAGGCACGGCATGTGCCATGCCCCGCCATCACGGCCCGGCGAGTCACTTGACTGCATTGCGGCGGGCCGCGCGAATCAGTCACATGACTGGGCGGGCCGGGACGCATCTGCTCAGTTGCCTCGAGGCCGGCGAGCTATGCATGCACTATGGCGCATGTCGAGTCTGGCAGACCATGCATCGCGGACCTGGTCGTGATGGAGCGGTGTAAGGGGGCTAGCGCGGGGTCGGAGCCCACCGATCGTATCAGATTCTCCGGTGTGGGGTCACGAGCAAATCTGGTTGCCGGGACCGCGGACCGTCCCTTGCGGGGCATCGGGCATATGCGAGAGACGAGTCACAAAGTTGCAATCGCAGCGTGCGTTTCACACTGCGAACGCGGTGTAGTCAGCGCTGATGCAGGTTTGCAGATGCTTGCTCACTTGCTCATCACTCTCCTCTGACGTCTGACGTGTGGCAACAGCTAGTCAAAAGAGACGGCAGACGGCGCCACAGCCACACAACCCAACTCCCCATCATGTCTACACCAAGGCCATCTACCCCGCCCCCAGCGTCATCGCCGGAGAGGATATCCTCGCCTGTGGAGGAGAAGGCAGCCGATGCCCCTCCCAGCCCATCCAAGCCCATCTCCACCATCCCCTCAATCCCAGAGGACGCCCCCGCCCCCGCCACAACCACCACGCCCGCCTCCCCGACCGTCCTGACCCGCACCCCCACCGACCTCTCCACCACCACGACGCTGTACACGCGCCCCCTGGCGCCGCCCCCGGCGCAGCAGCGCACGCCCTCGCCCAACCCCGCGCCGCCGATCGCGGCGGACGTCATCTCCGTCTTCGACCCGGCGTCCGTGGGCGGCGGCGGCCCGCTCGTCCGCATCGCCACCGCGCACTCGCAGCGCGAGCTGGCGCGCGAGCGCTCCCGCTCCGCGACGGGGCAGCGGCCCCCCGTCTTCGCGCTCTCGCGCCCCGGCATCGAGCCGGTCTTTGACGACGAGGACGCGGTGTCCACGCGCAGCGGGGTGTCCCGGCGCAGCGGGAAGAGCGCAAAGAGCGGGCGCCGGGTATGCTGCGAGAACACCGACGACAAGGCCGGGTGCCACTGCACCCACGACGAGGAGAAGGCCGCGCCCCAGGAGGAAGAGGCCGAGCCCTACGTCTACCCCGACGGCGGGTACGGGTGGGTCGTGGTCGGGTGCTGCATGACGCTGTGCGCGCTCACGAACGGGTGGGGCATGAGCTACGGCGTGTTCCAGGAGTACTATGCCAAGCACATGTTCCCGACGGCGCCGACGTCCGTCCTCTCGCTCGCGGGCACGACCCAGGGGTTCATGTACTCTGTGTGCGCGTTCTTCAGCGGCGCGCTGGGCGACAAGCTCGGCTTCCGCCCGCTGCTGATTGCGAGCTGCGTGGTCTGCTGGGCCGGCCTGTTCGGCGCGAGCTGGAGCCACTCGCTGTGGAGCACGATCCTGTGCCAGGGCGTGATCACGGGCATCGGGCAGGGTGAGTCACAGTGGCACCGCCACGAAGATGCTAACGCACAGGCCTTGCGGTGCCGCTCTTCCTCTCGCTCCCGAGCCAGTGGTTCTACAAGTACCGCGGCCTCGCGTCGGGGATCACCATGGGCGGCGCGGGCATCGGCGGCGGCATCTCGGTCATCATCGTTCGGCGCCTGATCACGCAGGTCGGCGCCGGCAAGACGCTCCTGTGAGTAGCAAGTCTAACCGGCTCGCTGTGTGCCGCTCGGCCCGCCCGCCCGCCCCGCTGACCCCAGCATCATGTCCTTTGTCAACCTCGCGGCCATGATCATCGCCGTCTCGCTGATCCGCACGCGCCCCGGCTCGCCCGAGGCGCAGCGCCAGCGCGGCAAGCTCATTAACACGGCCATCCTCTCCCACTCCGAGTTCTGGTCCGTCGCCCTCTCCCTCCTCGTCGGCGTCATCGGCTACCCCGCCCCCTACTTCTTCATGAACCAGTACATGGCGACCACCTTCCCCGCCATCACGGACCCCATGAAGCTCACGGCGCCGCTCACGATCCTCTCCTTCTCGGTCGCGGTCGGGCGCGGGCTCGTCGGCTTCTGCTCGGACGCGATCGGCGCCATGAACACGTACATCGGCGTGTTCGTCGTCTCGGGCATCATCCAGTTTGCGCTCTGGCTCAACGTGAACAGCTTTGCGCTCGCGTGCGTCTTTGCCTGCCTCTACGGCCTCATTGCGCCGGGGTACCTCGGCCTCATGCCGCAGATCGTCGTGACGATCTTCGGGCCCCACGCCCTCGCGTCCAACACGGGCATCCTGCTCCTCTTCAACGGGCCCGGAAACCTCATCGCCGGGCCGCTCGGCGGCGCGCTCTTCGACGTGTCCGGCCGCACGACGTGGAAGTGGATGATCATCACCATGGGATCCATCCAGATCCTCGGAGGGCTCATCTGCTGCTGGGGTAAGTCGCCGTTTGACCGGGTGCCTGGAGCTGACGGCAGCGCGCTTCCGCACGTCCCCCAAACTCTTTGCCAAGATCTAATCATCGTAGACACAAGCCGTCTTGGACACTGTATTGCTACAAAGTACAAAGTGTATGCATCTGAACTCTTGAGACGGTAGTTGGTAACGTCAGCACGCTCGTTGGCTGCCACACAACGTTGTGTTATGTAAATTGAGGAACGCGTGGATTTTCCAGGGCCGGGATCGACGTGCGTGGGCACACAATCTAGTCTAGGAATTCGGTTCCTTCCGTCCATCCCGGCGAGGGACATCTCGACATCGAACGTGTCCCCGAACACTCTCATCTCCCACCCACCATGGCGAACGGAACAGCCCCGCCACTGGCGGCACCGAGTGTGCAGTCGAACGGCGCATCAGCAAAGCCCAAACCCGCCCGCGTCCTCCCGACGTGGACGCGCGCCGAGATCGCACGCCGCATCTGCGCGGGCGCCCAGCTCGTCCTGCGCGACGACACCGTCCTCAACGTCACGTCCTGGGCGTCGTACCACCCGGGCGGCGCGCTCGCGCTCGCCCACTTCGTCGGCCGGGACGGCGGCGACGAGATCGCCGCCTACCACTCGGACGGCACGCTCGCCTCGATGGCGCGCTTCGCCGTTGCGCGCGTCCACCCCGCCGACTTCACGGACGCGGAGGGCTGGGCGCCGCTCACCCCGCCCATCGCGCTCGGCCTCGTGCCCCATCCCGACGGGGTGCGGGGGCACTGGGCGCGCGAGGGGCAGATCCGCCTCGCGACACAGGTCGTGGACGGCAAGGCGGGCGGCGCGGACGACAGGGGCAGGGACGAGGTCAACACCGCGCCGATGGGCGCCGAGGTCGTGGTCCTCACGCCCGAGATGATGGAGCCCGTGCCCGTCGCGCAGGTCGACCGCGCGCGGGAGCACGCGCGCTCCAAGGCGTACCGCGCGCTCAAGGGGCGCATCGAGGACGCGGGGTACTTCCGCCGCCCCGGGCCGCTCTCGGGCTACGGGAGCGACATTGCGCGCTACCTCCTCCTCGCGGCCGGCGCGGGGTACCTCTACCTCTACGCCGGGGGGTGGGCGGCCATGATGGGCAGCGCGGCGCTCCTCGGCTTCTTCTGGCAGCAGCTGACCTGTAAGCCGCGGTTTGGTGGCGCTGACCCCAGTCCTCGCGCACGACGCCGGCCACTCGGGCATCACGGGCAACTGGTGGTGGGACCGCGTGACGTGCATGCTCGTCGCGGACTGGATCGGCGGCCTGTCCGCCGGCTGGTGGTGCAACAACCACGACATCCACCACCTCGTCACCAACCACCCCGAGCACGACCCGGACATCCAGCACATGCCCTTCTTCGCGATCACGCCCCAGTTCTTCCGCAACCTCTGGAGCACATACTACAAGCGCGTCGTGGCGTTTGACGCGCCCGCCCGCTTCCTCCTCAACTTCCAGCACCGGCTGTACTACATCGTGCTCAGTCTGGCGCGCTTCAACCTCTACGCGCTGAGCTACGGCTTCCTGGCGCTCAAGGCGCCACGCGACGCCTTCTTCTGCTTCGAGGTCGCCGGCCTCACCTTCTACTGGACGTGGTACGGCCTGCTGCTGCGCGGCGTGGCCCGCTTCGGCGGGTGGAAGATGGCGCTGGCGTACATGCTCGTGTCGCACATCTGCGCGTCGCCCGTGCACGTGCAGATCGTGCTCTCGCACTTTGCGTGCAGCACCGACGACCTGGGCCCGTCCGAGAGCTTCGTGTCCCGCCAGCTCCGCACGACGATGGACGTGGTGTGCGGCGAGAACATCGAGTGGATTCACGGCGGCCTGCACCAGCAGGTCACGCACCACCTGTTCCCCCGCCTGCCGCGGCACCACCAACGCAAGGCCAGCCTCATGGTCAAGGCGTTCTGCGAGGAGCAGGGCCTCACGTTTATCGAGTACGGGTGGATCCGCGGGAACGCCATGGTGCTCGACACGCTGCGCGACGTCGCCAACCAGCTGGCTATCCTCAAGCGCGTCGCGGACAAGGAGGTCGCGGAGAAGATGCAGTAGGCGGGCGGCGCGGGCGGGGCGAGGCGAGGCGAGGCGAGGCGCAGGCGCCAGGCGGAGAGATCGAGGCCAGCACGAGAAACTCGTGGCCATCACATTGCTCTGCAGTATAGATAGACCACATAGAATGTGTGTAGACGCAAATGTACTCCTTGTTGACTGCAACTTGTTCGATGTTCCGCTCGCCTCAGCCAGATCTACATGCATGCAATCTACTATACGCGCCACTAGTACTACGCTACGCGCAACTAGTGCCCCTCGCGCCGCCGGGGAGCCGCCCTCAAGATGTTGTCGACGCGGAGGATCATCTCGCTCGCCTCGCTCGCGCTGACCACGACCTGGCGCTTGAGCTTGTAGCTCTCGGTGACCCCGAGCTCCTTCATGCTGGCGATGGCGCCGACCTCCATGTCGAGGCCCGCGTCGCTGCGGCCCTCGTAGTGCGCCGCGCGCAGCTTGGCGACGAGGTCCGAGCTGTCGTACCCGCCGTTGTCCGCGAGGATGGTGGGCATCTGGCGGAGCGCGCGCGCAAAGCCCTCGACGGCGAGCGCGCGCTTGCCGCTGACCGTGCGCGCGGCCTCGTCGACCGCGCAGCTCATCAGCATCTCGGCGCACCCGCCGCCGAGGGTCACGCGCGTCTCCTTGACCGTCTGCGAGAGCACCGAGAGCGCGTCGTGCAGCGACCGCTCGGCCTCGTCCACCATCTGGCTCGTCGCGCCGCGCAGCACCACCGTGCACGCCTCGCCGGCCGCCACGCCCGAGAACTTGATGAGCTGGGGTCAGCTCTGCTCCTCCTAAAGCCCACCTTGTCCTCGCCGATCATAATCTCCTCGATGACGTCGCAGCGGCCAATCTTGACCTTGTCCGGGGCGTCAAAGGTCGACGCAATCTCGCCGCCGGTGACGAGGGCGAGGCGCTCGACGCCCTCAAAGTCGGCGTGCTCGATCGACATGATGCCCTGCTCGGCGAGCAGCGACTCGGGGTAGTTGTAGATGAGCTGGCGGTTGACAAAGCACGTGATGCCGTGGGCGGCAATCGCCTGGACCTTGGCCTTCATCTTGTCGCGCTCGGCGCGCTCGAGCTCGGCGAGCTTGCCGGTGCCGTCGACGCGCACGCGCGCGCCAAAGATCTTGATCTTGTCCGTGTCCATCGCTGGTGTCAGCTTGTCTGAGAGTCAGTAAGCTCACAGGTGTTGGCGATCAGGATCTTGGCGTTCTCTATCCGCTTGGGCGAGTTGACGGCAATCTGCTTGTCGAGGATAAAGCCCTCGTCGAGGTACGAGTCGGTGAGCTTGCCGCCGACCTTCTTGATGATCTGGATGTGCTCGAGGTCGATGCTGCCCTTGAGGCGCAGGACGGCGTCGACGGCCAGGTTGGCAAAGTAGTCCTTGTCCTGGCTGAGGACCTTGGACGAGAGCGTCGTGCGCGCAATGTTGAACAGGTCCTCGCGGAACTGCATCGCATCGTCCTTGTTGTCGACGGCGCTCTTGGCGAGCGCGTCGAGCGCCGCGCGCGACGCAATGCGGTACCCCTCGACGACGGTCTGGGGGTGGATCTTGGACACAGTCACGAGCTTCTCGGCCTCGCGCAGCAGCTCGGACGCGAGGACACACACGCTGGTCGTGCCGTCGCCGACCTCGTCGTCCTGCACCTTGGAGATGTTGACGAGGATCTTGGCCGCCGGGTTGTCGAGCGTGATGGCCTTGAGGATGGTCGCGCCGTCGTTGGTCACGGTGATGCTCCCGTCGTGCGTCGACTGGAGGATCTTGTTCATGCCCTGGGGTCAGCGAGCTCGAGCGCGCCGAGCGGCGTGGAGGGCGCAGGTGAGATGCAGCGCAGGCTACGCACCTTGGGCCCGAGCGTCGACTTGACGAGGTCGCCGAGCGCCATGGCGCCGACGAACGACGAGAGACGCGCGTTCTCGCCGCGCTCCTCGGTAGCCTGGGGTCAGCACTTCGGTCGACGCCACTGCCAGCTGGGAGGAGTGGACTGCCAGCTGGCGATGCAACGCACCTCGTCCGCAAAGACGTTCATGGTGCGGGTATGCGGGGTGTGAGGGGTTGTGCTAGTTTTACTCGATGCTGCGGTGCGTGCAGGTCGAGGACGATGGCGAGGGAGGTAGGAAGAATGTTGTCGAAGTCGGTCGTGGCTAGGCTCTCACTCTAGAGGTGTCACGACGCGAGAGCGCGTTTCGAAACGTGGACATTCTGTGTCACGTGACAGGTAAGCCACGTGGTCTGAGGAGGCGGAGAGGCGGAGGTACGGGCCGGCCCCGCGGCGCCGCTCAACAGTGCGAACGACCAAGCGAGATTACATCCAGCGGCGAGCTCCCATCTCCTCGTCCTCGTCAACTCTGACATCCACCCCGACGCGCACCGGCAAGGGACGGCGCCACCGCCTGCTCCAGCCCCCCCGCGCCCCCCCGCACGCGACACCTCCCGCCCACCATGTCCTCCAACTTCTACACCTCGACCCATGCCAAGTACTGGCTCCTGACGCGGAGCGAGCTGCACGCCGCGCGCGAGACGGACCTGCGCTACGCGACGCCGCACCAGCTCTACTGCCTCAACATCCTCTTCGCGTCCCTCATCCAGAAGCTCGGCAAGCGCCTGCTGCTGCGCCAGACGCCGATCGCCACGGCCGTCGTCTACTTCCGCCGCTTCTACGCACGCAACTCGATCTGCGAGACCAACCCGTACCTCGTGCTCGCGGCGTGCGTCTTCGTCGCCGCCAAGGTCGAGGAGACGCCCGTGCACATTAAGAGCGTCGTCGCCGAGGCCAAGGTCGTGTTCGGCGAGCACAACATCAAGATGTTCCCCGCCGAGCCGAGCAAGCTCGGCGAGATGGAGTAAGTCAGGCTAAGACTCGGCTGACCCAGATTCTACCTCCTCGAGGACATCTGCTTCTGCCTCGTCGTGTTCCATCCGTACCGCGCCCTCGTGAATATCTGTGGGAGGGAGCCCGCAGACGCCGGGCGCTTCCCCAAGACGCGGGCGGAGGAGGACGCCGACGTACGCCGCAAGGAGGCCGAGGCGGCGCGCAAGCGCAGCGATGAGGCCAAGGCCAAGGGGCCCGCTGGAGCCGCGCGCCTCCCGGTTGAAGATGAGGGGGGCGAGGGCGAAGCGGAGCGCATCCGCCGCCTCATGGGGCGCGGGAGCGGCGAGGGGCTGATGGAGGTTGAGGAGGGCGCGCTGCAAATAGCCTGGTGAGTCGAGGCGGGGTAGTCAGCTCCCAGCACTCCAGTGATAGCTGACAGCAGGTTCGTGATCAACGACAGCTTCCGCACCGACGTGCCTCTCCTCTACCCGCCGTACATTGTGGCGCTCGCGGCGCTCTACATCGCCTTCACGCTGACCTCGGCGTCGGGGACGAGCGCGCGCTCGACGCGCTCGTCGACCCAGGTCGGGACGATCACGCAGGCCATCGAGAGCAACGCGGCCCTCGGGCTGCCCCCGCCCCCGAGCGGCGCGGCCGAGTTCCTCGCCTCGTTCCAGGTCTCGCTGCCCGTGCTGTTTGCGTGTGTGCAGGACATCATCTGCCTGTACCCCATCTGGGAGGCGTTCGAGCCGTCCCCGGCCAGACCGGGGCAACCGCAGCCGGCGCAGAGCACGGGCCCCAAGTTTACGCCCGAGGACGCCGAGGCGCTCGTGCGCCGCATGATCGAGGAGCGCATGGTCGACCTCGGACACCCGGACGACGCGGGCGCCGGCGGCGAGGAGCCGCCCAAGAAGCGCCTCCGCACATAGCCCCGCCGCTCTGGCCTCTGCCTGCTCGCATCCTCCCACCTGCATCCTCATCCCGTAGCTCGTCTCACCACATCCTGTCTCGCGCATCCCGCCTGCTCGCTTCGCCCGCAGGCCCGTTGTACCACACCTATGCATAAAAGTACATCATGCCCAACAATCTAGAATATTACGCAACCCGTCTAGGCAAAGAGACGCTTGGTGTACGAGTTGAGGCCGTGGACGCCGCCCTCGAGCTGGGCGCTGGCCGTGCGAAGCTCGAAGCGCACCTTGCCCGAGCGGCAGCCCTCCTGGAGGTCGGTGATCGAGCGGACGCCCGAGTCCTGCAGCGAGTGCTGCAGGCCGGTGTAGAGGTAGGGCACAAACTTGTTGACCGAGCCCTTGTCCTGCACGTCGCCCGAGACGCCCTGGGCGACCTTGACGGTGTCGGCCTCGGAGAAGTAGCGCGCGGTGGCGGCGTTGTTGGCGGCGAGGCCGGCCTTGCCGCCCTTGCCCGCGGCCTGGGTGTGCTCCATGGCCTCGATCGAGCCCATGCCGCGGTACACCTTGACGCGCTTGCCCTCGTGGTAGAAGTACTCGCCGGGGGACTCGGTCGTGCCGGCAAGCATGCCGCCCATCATGACGGCCGAGGCGCCGAGCGAGATGGCCTTGGCAATGTGGCCGATGTTGCCGATACCGCCGTCGGCGATAGTGGGGACGCCGAAGCGCGAGGCAAACTCGGAGACGGCGTGCACGGCCGTGCCCTGGGGGCGGCCAACGGCCATGACCTCCTGGGTGATGCAGATCGAGCCCGAGCCCATGCCGATGCGGAGGCCGTCGGCGCCAGCAACGATGAGCTGGGCGGCCTGCTCGCGGGTGACGACGTTGCCGGCGATGACCTCGAGCTTGGGGAACGTCTTCTTGATCCACTGGATGAACTCGATCTGGTAGACCGAGTTGCCCTGCGACGAGTCGAGGACGACGACGTCGAGGCCAGCCTCGACGAGGAGCTTGAGGCGGTCACGGTCGCCGGGGCGGGTACCGATCGCGGCACCGCAGTAGAGCTGCTTGCTCGAAGGGACCTTGGAGGCGAGGGGGTAGTTCTGGTTCTTGAGGAGGTCGGAGCGGGCGACGAGGGCGACGAGGAGGCCCGAGTCGTCAATGATGGGGAGCTTGCCCTTCTTCGAGTCGCGGAGGATGGTGTTGGCCTGCTCGAGGGTGATGTCGGCGTTGCCGGTGACAACGTCCTTGAGCGGGGTCATGACCTCCTTGAGGGGGGTCTTCTCGTCGCGGAACTGGACGTCACGGCCAGTGACGATGCCGAGGAGCTTGCCGCCAATCTTGCCCGAGTCGGTGATGGGGACACCGCAGAAGCCAAACTTGTCCTTGATCTCGAGGACCTCGGCGACGACGCCGTTGGGGCCAAGGCAGATGGGGTCGGTGATGAAGCCGTTCTCGTACTTCTTGACCTTGCGGACCATGGCGGCCTGCTCCTCGGCCGAGCAGTTGTGGTGAATAATGCCCAGGCCACCGTGGCACGCGAGGGCGATCGCCATCCTGCGCGTCAGTCCGTGCTTCTGGCTACTACCCGGCTACCCGACTCACCGGTCCTCGGTAACCGTGTCCATGGGCGACGAGAGGAAGGGCGCGTTCAGCACAATGTTGCGCGTCACACGCGTCTGCAGCGACACCTCGGACGCCTGCTTTGTCAGCAAGGTTGTGGCAAGGGGTGGAGGCTGCTAGCTCACGGGGAAGTCGATGTGGCCCGGGAGCATGAGGAAGTCGTTGTAGGTGAGGCCGCCGTGCGCCTGCGAGTCCATGAGCTCGGAGAGGGAGAGGCCGTCGCCGCGGGGGTACTGCTCGAGGAACTTCATGGCGTCGGCGGCGGGGAGGACCTCACCGCGAGGGGGGACGACGGGGGCAGAGGAGCCGTTAGCAGCCATTTTTGGAGTAGATTAAGGAGAGGAGGGTGACAGCGTCGAGCTAGAAGGGGGTTGGGAGAGGATCTGACGGCTGATGGCTGTCGAAATGAAGCTTTCCCAAGAAGAAGAAGTGTGAGGAAGCGAAAATTATAGGCGGCGCGCGGGGGGGAGGGGAGGGGGCGGGGGGCGAGGGGCGAGGGGCGGAGGGGCAGGCTGGGCGGGAGGTGCATTCCGCCACCGGTGGCGGTGACCGTTACGAGGCTGACAAAATAATTCTCACAACAAGTCAATTCAAACGGAAGCAAAATTTCAAAAGCATGGCTGACGTGGAATTGATCTGCGTACACACACAGTGAAGATCGGAGGGCGCAGGGATTGGCGGGCCGAGAAGGCCGGGTCGAGTCGGCTGGAGAGCTGGATCAGCCTGGAACTGGCACGACTGCTGTGGCCACGCGAGCATGACGTCGATCCCTCGGCACGCGGCCTGGATCTCCTCTGGTCACAGGTTGAATCAAGCCGCGCTCATCTCATTAATGCCCCGCGCTCCCTCTCCGCTCCCCGTGACTCACTCCATTACTCACTCGACCCGCAGCAACCATGATGCCACTGCGGGGACGCCCCCTCCGCACGCAGTGGAGGGTGCTCCAGCGGGCGCTGCACACAAAGATACCCCCGGACGGGGCGGCGAAAGAATCGCCAGCCGAGGCGAAGCCGGCGGAGCTGACGGGCTCGGCCAAGCTCTTTGCGGACGCCGAGGCCGAGGAGCGCCTTGAGTCTCCCGCCAACCCGCGCGCCCACCTCGTCGAGACGCAGGGCCCCATCTGGACCGGCGACGAGTCGCAGCAGGACGCGGTGCTCCGCATGATCGTGGACAAGTACAAGCCCCTCCGCACGGGCGAGGGCATCAAGGACGATGCGGCGGAGAAGCGCATCAAGAACTGGCTCAAGAACCTCGACATGGCCCCGAAGACGGCCACGACGTCTACCGCGTCCACCCTCTCTGTCCCCGCGACCGAGGACAACCCGCACGCGCCCAAGCTGCCCCCGCACCTCTTCCGGCCGTGGCACGCGACGTACACGGGCGACAACGAGGTGATGGAGAGCCCCAAGGTCAAGTGGGGCACGTTTGACCAGCGCGCGGCCAGCGCCGACTTTAGCAACCTCATGGAGCTGCGGCTGCCGCCCAACGCGGACGGGACGGTGCGCAAGGCGCACCGCGACTTCCGGCGGTCGACCAAGCTCCAGGGCCGGCTGGGGAGCGCGCGCGAGAGCGCCATCGACTACCGCCTGGGCATCGCGGACGGGGACCTCACGCACGTCGGCGCAGAGGAGGAGGAGATGGAGGGGTTCAGCGGGAACCGCCAGATCCGCGGGGAGAGCGTTCTCGGCGCGCAGCGCGGCGCCGCGAGCGGGATGCGGGCGTGGGCCGGCCTCGTCGAGGACCGCATTGCCGTGAGTGCAGCTGATGCCCCGCTTCGCTGCGGCTGACGCCAGACCGCCCAGTCCAAGGGCTTCTTCAAGAACCTCAAGGGCGCGGGCAAGCCGATCGAGCGCGACCCCTCCGAGATGAACCCCCTCCTCGGCCTGAGCGAGGTGTACATGAACAGAATCATCAAGCGGCAGGGCGCCCTCCCGCCTTGGATTGAGCTGCAGAACAACTTGAACAAGGCGCAGGCCGCCTTCCGCTCCTTGCTGCTCGAGAGCTACACCAAGCACATGGTGCGCTCCATCCTGGCTTCCAACCCGATCGACATGCTCCCGACCTTTGACCAGATCCCCGGACGCGACGAGGCGTTTGAGGCGCGCCACGAAAAGTTCCACAAGGAAAGCGTGCGCCAGCTCAACGACACGCTCGGTAAGATGAACGCGCAGGCGCCGATGCCGAGCCGCCGCGGGCTCATCATGCTCGAGCACGAGCTCGACCGCGTGCGCGGCGACGTCCTCCGCGAAACGGTGTGGAAGGAGCTCCAGAAGCGCGTCAAGGAGATCAAGGAGCTCGAGGAGAAGGGCCCCGCGTCCCGCTCCCTGCCGTTCCTCCAGACGCTCGAGAACGGCGCGCTCTCCCGCCTCGGGCAGCGCATGGGTGCTATGGTCTCCGGCGGCGCTGGGGGCCAGCAGGCCAGCGGCGGCGGCACGCTCAGCGGTAACGGCCACCCTGAGGCGGGCGGCGGCAAGGGCGTGCTCGTGCTCGCGGGCCTCACCGTCGCGGTCGTGCTCTACTTCAAGAAGCCGGCGCTGAACGACTCGCCGATCTCCCGCGACGACCTCATCCCCGTCCACGACAAGGCCAAGGAGGACGGGCCGTTTGTCGCGCTCTCGCCGTCCGAGCCGTCTGTCGGCGTCCTCGAGCTGCTGCGCGAGTACATCCTCGAGCCGTTCCTCACCTTTGTGCGCTTCATCCACCTCGCCCTCCTCTTCGGCCCCGTGATCCTCACCGCGCCGATGCTCTTCGTCGGCGCCCCGCCCCGCCGCAAGCCCGGCAAGCCGATCGCGCCGGGCGAGGACAACTGGGGCGCCGTGTGGTGGTATGGCTTCCTCGTCAAGCAGATGGAGCGCGCCGGCCCCTCGTTCATCAAGCTCGGGCAGTGGGCCGCGAGCCGCACCGACTTGTTCCCCGACGCCCTCTGTGTCAAGATGAGCAAGCTCCACAGCTCCAACAACCCCCACCCCTTCCGGTACACCAAGAAGGTGCTGCAGAGAGCGTTTGGGCTTCCGTTTGACGAGATTTTCGAGCAGTTTGAGGACACGCCGATCGGGTGCGGCGCCATTGCGCAGGTGTATCGCGCGCAGCTGCGGCCCGAGATCCTCAAGCAGAGCGAGGCCGAGGAGGCCGCGCTTGCCAAGGAGCTCGAGGAGAACCCGGACCGCCGGATCGTGACGTCTGTCGCGATCAAGGTCCTCCACCCCAGAGTGGAGAAGCTCGTACGCCGCGACATCCGCATCATGTCCATCTTTGCCAACGCCATCAACGCGCTGCCGGACATGGAGTGGCTCTCGCTCCCGGACGAGGTCGCGGCCTTTGGCGACATGATGAACCAGCAGCTCGACCTGCGCGTCGAGGCGTCCAACCTCGACCGCTTCCGGGAGAACTTTGCGCACCGCCCGCGCACCGTGTCGTTCCCGCGCCCGATCCGGCTGGGCCCCGACCAGGTCGCGGCGAACAAGGAGGTCCTGGTGGAGGAGTACGAGGACGCGCTGCCCCTCAAGTACTTTTTGCGCAACGGCGGCGGGCCCTACGACGAGAAGATTGCCAACCTCGGCCTCGACGCGTTCCTCGAGATGCTCCTCCTCGACAACTGGACGCACGGCGACCTGCACCCCGGCAACATCATGGTGCGCATGGTGCGCCCCGAGACGTACCACATCATCGGGCCGCTCATCCACCGGCTCAAGGGCGACGCGCCGCCCGTCGAGCCCAGCATCCCGACCGAGAGCCGGAGCGAGACGGCGATTGTGCACGAGCTCCGCGCCGTCGCGGGCGACCAGGACGCGTGGCTCGACCACCTCGAGCACCTGTACGCCAAGGGCCTGGTGCCGCAGCTCGTGTTCATCGACGCGGGCCTCGTGACGAGCCTGGACGCGACGAACCGCCGCAACTTCCTCGACCTGTTTCAGGCCGTCGCCGAGTTTGACGGGTACCGCGCGGGCAAGCTCATGGTCGAGCGCTGCCGGCGGCCCGACCTCGCGATCGACGAGGAGACGTTCGCCCTCAAGATCCAGCACCTGGTCCTGAGCGTCAAGAGCAAGACGTTCAGCCTCGCCAAGATCAAGATCAGCGACATCCTCAACGACGTGCTCCTCGCCGTGCGGCAGCACCACGTCAAGCTCGAGGGCGACTTTGTCAACACGGTCATCAGCATCCTGCTGCTCGAGGGCATCGGGCGCCAGCTCGACCCCAACATGGACCTGTTCAAGAGCGCGCTGCCGATCCTCCGCCAGCTCGGGCGGCAGATGGGCACGCGCGACGCCATCGCCCACGTCAACACGGGCAATCTCCTCGCCATGGCCAAGCTCTGGATCTGGGCCGAGGCGCGCGGCGCCGCCGGCGAGGCGAGCCAGATCGACAAGTGGATCAAGTTTGACTGGCTGTCCCCGGCCATTTAGCCCTTACAACGATAGATGTAGTACTAGACTGTAGCAGATGCCACCGGAATAGAGCTGTGAAGAATGTGCTATGCAGATGAGGTGTGATTGTGCTAGATGTTTACTCCTTGATCCCGAACCCGCCGCGCTGGCGCAGTGGTGGCGGCCGCGCACCCTTCCGCCCGCCTCGCGTGTTGGCCACCTTGTCCTTGGCCCACTTGTTGCCCGCGTTCCCGACCTTGTCGTTGGCCCACCGCCCGGTGCCCCCGTTCCCGACCTTGTCCTTGCCGCCCCTCCCGGTGCCCTTGCCCGTCGCCTTGGCCGGCTCCTTCCTGCCCTCGGACTTGCCCTCAGGCTTGCCCGCCCTGGCTGCGGCCTCATCGGCCCGCTTGAGCTCGTACACCGCCCGGATGTGGGGCACGGGCGAGTTGACCCCGTCCGCCGCGCGCGACCACTTGCCGACGTCCTTGTCCGTCGTCGTGGCCGCCCAGTTCGACCGCAGAATCCGCTTGACCGCCTCGTACGAGATGCCAAACTTTTGCGCCAGCGCCCCCGCCGTCCACGTCTCGGGGTCCTGCGCGTGCAGCTCCCGCATCCCGCCCATCGCGGCGTACGTGAGCTTCTTGGTCGGCTCCCACCGGCCTGGAGTCAGCCCAGCCCCACCTCACAGACTCACGCTTCACAGGCTCCCCCTCCCCACTCTCCCCCTCCGCCTCCACCGCTTCTGGCGGCTGCCCGAGCTGCTGGGGGGTGGGGTCTGGCCCCGCCGTCCGGCCGCGCGCCTTCTCCGCGGCCCACACGCGCGCCCGCCCGGCCTGCAGGTCTCCCTGCGGGATCCGGAGGAACGCCAGGTCGTCCGCGAGGAGCACGACGCCGCCGCGGTCCGCGTCCCACCGCGTCTTGACCAGGACCTTGGCGCGGAAGAGAGAGTAGCCCAGCGCCTGCAGGTGCCCCTTCTCCGTCCTTTGCCGCGTGAGGAGCTGGAGCTTTTCGTGCACAGCCCCGCTCTTGACCTTGGCCCACTCCGCCTTCTGGGCCCGGCGCACGTCCTTGCGCTCGGCCCAACGGCGCGCGCGCTCCGCCTCCGTCTCCCGCTCCTTGCGTCGCAGGGAGTAGAGCCCGGCCTTGACGTCGACGCCGCTCCGCCACTTGTCGAGCACGGTGGCCACCTCGCTCCTCTGCATCGCCTTGCGGCGCAGCGCGGCGAGCTCGTCGGCGTCGGCATCAGCATCGGCGGGCTCGGTCGCCTCGCTGGACTTGGGGGCCTCGCCGGGCTTGGAGGGCTCGCGGCGCCGCGGCCTGGACAAGCCGAGCGCCGCGTTGCGCTCGGCGTCCCACTCGGCCTTCCTCTCCCACGACGGCTTGGACTCCACGCCCGGCACCCGCAGGCCGTACGTCTCGCCGTACTTTTCCGCCGGGGTCGCCTGGCCCTCCTGCGCGATCCTGTAGAGGTTGTCGAGCTCGGCAGCGCGGCGCTTGTTCGCCGATCCGAGGAGGGGCTTGGCGCCCGGGTCGCGGGGGATGTAGGCCTCGAAGGGCTTCTGGGGGCGCCGGACGGCGCGGGCGGCCGTCGTGTGCAGCTGCCGCGCGAGATGGCGCGTGGGGAGCGGGCGGAGCATGGTGTGGTTGTTGTTGATGAGGGGTTGGGCGGCAAATTCAACTTTCTGGCCGGTCAGGTGGATTAGAAACCGCAGTTGCATTAGAAAACTGCAATCATTAACGTTTGTGTCGCTTGCCCAAATTGAGCGGAGGCAGATTCGTTGTCGGTCCAAGAAGTCTGGTTAATGTCGGGCGACGGAATCAAAAAGGAGATGCTAACTCCGGGTATACTACGTCATAACGGAATTTTGCCCTTCCCCCCACCCCACCCAGTGAGCTCATTACGCCGAGAGCGCCTCCCGCTGCCGCCATTAAACCCAAACAACATTGCTGCTGCTGCCTGCTGCCAGAAGAGGAACGAGATCCAAGGATGCATGCATGGCAGTCGTAGACATCTAGTCGGCTCCACTCGTCATTAAAGAGCCGTGGTTGTATCTATCCATGCACTCGTCACCCATACTGGCCTCTTCGCCGGCTCCACATTGCCACCCCCACGCCGAGAGTTGAGTTGACATAGCCCAACCCACGGTCACTGCAATATCCCAGGATCGTTGCCGCAGCCAGCCACCGCCACGCCCGCTTCATTACTCTCACTTTCCACAACCTTCTCATCTCTCCATCTCCCATCTCTCCTCTCTCCTCCTCTCCACTCCACGACTCCCTGTGATCATTCTCGCTACGACCCAACGCCCTCTTGCACATAACGACTACGCCCCGCTTCGGCAAGCACTGCCTCGCTAAGCCCCAACCCCAGCCCCTCGTCTCGTCCGTGCGGGTATAATTTGAGGAGAGCCATCTCATCTCGCCCTCGCTCGCCCTCGTCCTCCCATACGACTACCACCTCAAGCATACAGCAATGCCGTCTCCAGCGTGAGTTGTCCTTGAGTTGGGGGGTGAGCGTGGGTGTGGTGGTGGGAACGGGAAGTGTCCCGAGGAAAGGGCGTCGAGGCGAGCTGCGTGACAGCTCGAGCCGAGGGGTGAGCGGAGCGCACAGCAGTGGCAAGAGCAGGCGGCGCGGTGCTGCGGTCCCTTCCCTCTGCGTCAAACCGTCGTGCAGCCTTGGCCAGTCTCCGGCTCTCCGGCGAGATGCTCGCTCGCCCTCTCCCAGGACCAAACATGGAATCCATGTCAACCGAACCTGGAGCCGCTCGTGCGAAACGAGCCCCTTGTGTGCCCCACGCCCCGTCTCACTATCCCGACGCCGACGCCGCCGCTGACCCCAGCTTCCCCGGCATGTTCCTCGCCTTTGCGGCGGCGGTGCTGCTTCTCTTCGCGTCCATCTCCCCGCCGGTGTGGGAGCGCGTGTCCTTCCTCAACGTTGACACCCCGGCGGGCCGGAACGTCTACGGTGTCTTCGGCCTGTGTCTAAAGGCGGCGGAAAAGTTATGTACCCACCGCTCCATCGGGTACAACCTCCAGGCCCAGGGCTTGGACAACGCTAGGTGAGCTGTGGTGACTCCTTCAGCTGACGCGACAGAGTCCAGATGAACTCGGGCATACTCCACAACCTGTCCAAGACGCTGATCCTGCACCCCATCGCGGGCGGCCTCTCGTTCTTCGCCTTCGTGTCTGGGCTCATCGGCGTGGCGGCGGCCTCGCGCGGCGCGACCATTATGATGGCCATCCTGAGCTTCCTCGGCCTCCTTGCCGGCGGCGTCGCCTTCGTCATCGACATGGTCCTCTGGAACGTGCTCAAGAACCGCGTCAACGATGCCGGATACCACGCCACCCTCGGTAACGCCAACTGGTTCACTGTCGGCGCCGTGGCCGCCATGCTCTTGGCTACGTGCGCGTCCTTCTTTGGCGCGTGTGGCCGCTTCGCCACCGGGCGGGCCGCCGGGGAGAAGGTGAGTCACACAGGGCACGGTCGCTTCGCCGCACGACGTGGCGGCTTCCCCACTCACGCACCGCGTGTGATGCACCCGCTGACAGCAGTACTAAACGCCTCGACGCTTCTACAACTACAAGCTGCGTATAATCGTCATGCCTGGGCCATGTTTACACGACAGTGGTCTAGGGATCGTCGCGGCGCAATCTGTGATTATAGTCGACTGATCCCACCTATGCATGATATAGAGTATTGCAATGTTGCGAGATGGGAACGAGTGCGACGGCGAGGACATGGGGGGGCGAGGGGGGATGAGGTCAGTGGCGCGAGTGTGGAAGAGAGCTGTGCCAGCTGCCAGAATGTGTGCGGACAGAATGTGGTCGACAGTCAGAGTCAGGGCAAATGCACGGTAGATCGGCACCCAACTGCACCTTCCCCCAGCCCAGCGCCCAGCCACCCAGGAACCCACCCCTCACCCCACCGTAGCTCACCCCCCCTGGTAGCCGCAGTTGTCGTCGTTGGGATCGTCATCCTCGCCGTCCTTCCCTCTCTCTTCTCTCTTCTCCTCTTCTGTCTTTCATCTCCTTCTCACTCTCCATCCCCTTCACTCTTTTGATCCGTATACCCCCCCTCCCCCTCCCTCCCTCTCTCCCCCTCTCCCCCCTCCTCTTCCCCCTCCTCCCCCCTCCCCTCTTCCTTACTTTCCGCCCCCCTAATAGCTTGGTAAGCTCCTCCATCGCGCCCCCCGCACTCCACATACTGACGCCTCGCTTCTTTCGTCCCATCCCGCATCTTTTCCCGCACGTTCCTCCACTTCCCAGCCGCCACCATGGACAACAACCCCCTCCTGGCCATGCTCAAGGCGGCAGGCGGAACGCCCGCCAACTCGGCCTCCCCCGTCTCGCCTGCGGGCCCGACAGGGAGCACGGGCTCTAGCGCGCGCCTCTCGGGCTCGGGCTCGGCCACATCGCCGCCCCCTCCCCCGCCCACCTTCCAGGCCGTCTCCCTCGACGACCTCTTCAAGTCCATCTCCCAACCCCCGGGTGTGCCCGCAAAGTCGACGCCTACGCCCCCAGGCGCCGCTCAGGCCGCCCTCTCGACTTCGCCACCGGGCCAGCACCAGGCCAAGCTCCTCGGCATGTTATCCCTCGGTGCTGGTGCGGGCTCGGCGCAGGCCACCCCCGAGCTCAGCCGTCCTGCATCCGGCCCTCAGGGCCAGCAGAGAGAGGAGCAGCGCCGCGCCTCCCTCCTCGGCATGCTGCGTTCGCCCCCGATGAACGCGACGCCCGGCGCCCTCGGCGAGCCCGTCATCACCCACCCCGCGGGCGCGGCGCCCCTTCCCCCCGCCATCATGAGCCCGCCACCCATCACGAGCATTACGAGCCCGCCCCCAGCGCCTTTCCAGGCCATGCCCTCGGCCGCCCCCGCGCCCCCGCAGGGCTTGGCGCCCGCCAAGTCGCCATTCGACTTTGTCTCGCCCTTTGACGCGTTTGAGAAGCCCTCGCAGCCTTCCTCGCACCCGCCGTCGGGCCAGGCATCGGCGGCCGCGGCTTCTCCCGCGCGCACCCCGAGCGCCAAGTCGACTCCCGCCCCCTCGTCGCCGCCGCCGCCGGGCAAGCGCGAGGCCACCCCCCAGGCTGCGGCCTCGGGAACGCCCGCGTCCGCGCCTGCGCCCGCGCCCAAGGCGCAGGCGGTGCCCTCCCCCTCGGCATCCACCTCGAGAAAGGAGACTCTGGGCCCCTCGCTTGCATCTAAGCTTCTCGAGGGCGCCGAGGGCAAGGGCCCCACCACGCTCTCCCCTGGGGGCGTAACGATTGACATGGCCCAGCCCAACCTCGACGCCGTCGTCAACAGCTCGGACGCGGTGACGGTGCAGCCTGCCTCGCTCATGAAGGCCGAATCGATCGGCTTCTCGCGCGGCCGCACCGTCGGCTCAGCGGGTGACTGGATAGCCTACACGCTTTCGCGCGGTCGCGTCCGTCTCCTTGACACGCGCTCCGGTGCGCGCACCCTCATCCAGCTCGACTCCACTGGCCCGTTCGTCGACCTCGCGGTCACGGCAGGTGCCCTCGCGGTCGTCATGGCCGACGGCACGGTTAACGCCTTCCGCGTCCCCTCCAGCTGGGACCAAGACGACCCCGACTGTCCCCTCATCTTTAGCCTCCCGCCCATCGCCCCCGGCTCTATGCCTGCGGACAAGAGCCTCGGCGACATCAACCAGATCGAGTGGGTGCGCCGCGAGAACGACACTACCGCCAAGTGGCTCGCCATCGGCGGTACCGAGGGTGTGATCATCGTCAAGCCCGAGAGCTGGGGCCAGCAGTCGCCGCTCGTCAACGCCAGAGAGATGCTCACGAACCACCGCGTGCTCAAGGCCAGTGGCCTTGTTGTGCAGTTCTGCCTCAACGCCACCCACCAGGCCATTGCGCTCATCTCGTCGTCGGGCTACTTCTGCCTGTACTCGGTCGCCTCGCTCAACAAGGTCTGGCACCGCCAGCTGCCGTCGTCCAATACGGCTGCACCGCTTTCGTCGGTGCGCTTCTGCGAGGCCCACATCGTCGTCGGCAGGGCCAACGACACCATGTTTGATCTTGTCCAAATCACGTACGAGTTGGCGGTAATCTCGACCATCAAGTTTACTGCGCCCGCCTCCCAGCTCTCGTTTGGCAACGCCGTCTACGACAGCGAGCACGAGACGCTGTTCATTTTGCAGTTTGCCCGCGGTTCCGTCTACGCGTTCCGCTACAAGCTCAAGGGCGCGCAGCCGCTTCGAGGCATTACCGGCCCAGACGCCACCCCCATTCTCGCCTTTGACGCCATGGCCGAGTTCCCAATCGAGCCGATCGTGTCCTCGGTTCTCAGTCCCGGCGCGCATCGTATCCCAGACCTGGTGTTTGCCACGCCGACGGGCATCAACCGCGCACAGATCGACATCCGCTGCCTCTCTCAGAACAGCATGGCTCCGGCCCCCGCTGCGGCGGAGGACAAGCCAACCGAGCAGAAGGACGAGGAGAAGGGCGAGCCATCCAGTGTCTATGGCGGCTGGACGGAGAGGGCCAGTCTCGTTGACAAGTCGGCCGACAGCCGTCGTACCCGTGGCCGCGGCGCACAGGCCGAGAAGCGCGCACAGACACCGACGATTGCGCGTAAGGAGCCGCAGCGCGTGGTGTCTCCCGCCAAGTCGGAGGCGCCCGTGCCGGAGGAGAAGGCTGCTGCTGCTGCACCCGCCGCTCCAGGCCTCACGGCCGACGAGCTCAGCAAGGCACTCAAGAAGACTGAGGACAAGCTCAGCAACCAGTTCAAGCAGGCCATGCAGGCCGAGTTGGGCTCTGGCAGGCGCAACAGTGCGGACGTGTCGTCGACGCTCTCGTTGGCCGTCACGAACCACCTGCAGGCCAACCTCCCCAAGCTGGTCGAGCAAGAGGTCCAACGTGCAATCCCGGCGGCTGTGCAGAATGCGGTGCGCGAGCTCGTGCCCGGCGCCATTCACCACTCTCTGCAGAACATTGGCCGTGACGTGGAGCGCGTTCTGGCGCCAATCGTGCCGCGGACCCTCAACACGGTCGTGCAGCCGGCTGTCGAGCGCGCCGTCCGCGACGCGATCCAGCAGGCACTCGTGCCAGCCCTGGACGAGGCCACAACCCGGGTCTACGACCAGCTCGCGTCCGACCTCAAGACGGAGATGGTCCAGATTCGCAAGGATGTCGTCGCCGAGCAGGGCGACGCGCTGGCCGGCACCAACGACATGATCCACAGCCTGTCAACGATGGTCGAGTCGCTACAGCGCCAGGTCGCGGCCCTCCAGGCGCGCTCGCCGCCGCCGGGTCCCGTGCCCTCTTCCCTCTCGCGCTCGGTCTCGGTCATCTCGCCGCCCATCTCGCAGGCGACCCCGATTGTGCAGCAGCACATGCCGTACGGGGACAACAAGCAGATCGAGGACGCCTTCTTGTCGGCTCTCAGCGCGCACTCGGCGCCGGCGACGCTCAAGCTCGTGTCCGAGTACGCGTCGCGCCTCGACTATGTTCTTCCCCAGCGTCCCGGCCGGAGCCCTCTCTCGCAGGCCGTGCTTCTGACGCTCATCCACCGTGTGAGTCTCCACTTTCGAAGCATATTTCTGACCCCAGCTTTCCACCGCGCTCGCCAACGTCGCGCCGCAGGACCACATGTTCGCAACTGTCGCGACGTGGCTCCGCCGCGCCGTCGAGCAACTCGACCCGCTCGACCAGGGTATCAAGAGCTATCTCCCGCGTGTGACGAGCGTGGTCACGCAGGAGCTGAACAACCGCATCAACCAGCTGAGTTACCAGTCCGACCAGCTGTCGCAGACGCACATTGCCGTCCTGCGGCAGGTGATCGGCGAGCTGTCGGCGAAGCGCTAGCCGAGGCTTGAGCGCGCGCGTCAGCGGAGACGAGGTAAATGGGCTGAGAGACGTTTTTAATGACGAGAGGAGACGTAGATTAGTCAGTGGGTGTGATATCTGAAGACCGCTGCGGCGGCTGTGCATAGCTAGCAGTAGTGAGAGTGGAATGAACCTCGTCTGTCCTGCTGTGTGCAGTGTGAGTGGTGGCGTGGAGGTCGTGCAGGTGGCAAGAGGGATGATGACGCCGCGCTGATGTCATTGCCCGATCGCGGTGATCGTCACCCATCTCCTCGCTTTTCCATCTCCACATCCGCCCCTCCAGCTCACAACTCTCCTTCTGCTCTCTCTCTTGCATCTCCACCCTCTAGAACGCCCACGCATCCCACGCTCCTTCTTTCTTTCCCCCACCATGTCCATCTGGTCCGCCGCCTCGGCAATCTACGGGGCCTACTCGCCCAACGCGGCCTCCGCCAACCGCAACCGGCGCGCGGCGCGCTTCGGCGCCTTCCAGCCCACGATGCGCCCGCCCGTCCTGCACAGACGCCCAAAGGACGACAGAGAGGCGCAGAGACTGTACAACCACGTGCGGACCGTCGCGTTCTACCTCGACGCCGCGCCCATGCTCTCCGACCTCGGGCTGCCGTTCCGCGCCGGCCTCGACGACATCATCTCCCTCGTGCCCATCTGGGGAGACGTGCTCTCCGGCCTCATGCAGCTGTACCAGGTCTGGCTCGCCTGGATCTTTGGCGTGCCCGTTGACGTGTGTGTCCGCATGGTGAGTGCCGTTCCAGTTCCCTCATTTGGCGCCAACTCGGCCAGAGTGACCCTTTCACTCTCCCCTCCTCCTGCGGGATGAAGTGGCGGGGAGCGGCCTTACGAGCCCATCTCCCCCATCTGCTCTCTCGCGGCGCTCACGCTCAGATCGTCAACGTCGTCCTCGACGTCGTCGTCGGCGTCATCCCCTTCGTCGGCGACCTCCTCGACAACCTCTGGAAGGCCAACCTCCGCAACCTCGCGCTCCTCGAGGAGTGGCTTCTCGTCACGCCCGAGTACCACATCCTCCTCATGCCCGACAGCAACACGTACCTCCCCGAACCAAAGAAGCAGGGCCGCTGGAACGCATGGTTTGGCCCCACGGGCCAGCGCGAGGCCGACGACGACCACGAGCGCGAGCGCGCCACCGGCCGCGTCCGGCGTACGCGCCGCATGGGCAAGGACGAGGGCGAGTATGCTTTCGGCGCAAAGGTGCCCGCTGGGAACTGGACTGCCCCGGACGTCGCCTCCGAGCCGCTCGACTAGACATGTACAGTGACGCAGACTACAGTATACAATGTGTGTACATCTGGGGTGACACGAGAGTTGCACTGAGCTAGTTGATGCCGAGGAAGTTGAGAATGCGGCGAACGCAGTCCTGGCACGATCCGCTAGGGCAGTCCTTGGTGCACTGGTCGGGAGCGCAGTCCTCGCACGGGCCGAAGCGGCACTTCTGGCAGCGGCTGGTGGGCGCCAAGCCATAAAACGCGAGGAGGGCCTCGAGGTCGGAAGCTGGACATCAGCGCATCGCAGCATAGGAAGCCTACCGTGCATCCGGAGCAGCTCCTGGACCGTCGCGGGGAAGTTGGGCGGCGTCGCCAAGGCCGGTGGCTTGTCCAAGTTGGTAGAGTCCACGACGGGGACAGCGCGGATCGGGTCGAGCAGCCGCGCCGACTTGTTGAGCAGGCGCGCGGTCTCGGCCTCATAGCTGGAGTTAGGTCCGCCTTGCCACCAAGGCCACTGCACACCCACAGCCACAAGTTGCCGATCCTCAGGAGCTGTAGCCCACGCATGACCTGCCACCGCCCGTGCGACCGCGCCTGCCACTGTCTCTCCTCTTCCGCCGCGTACGCGAGGAACCACGGCGGCGCACCGAGTGCCTCCAGTTTCGCCAGGCTCTCCGAATCGTAGAGCGCGTCGTGTTGGCTCGATTGACTCATTGCTCGAGGTGGGGAGACGTAGTGATGCTGAGATGTTTGCAGCTACCAGAAACTAGTATTCAATTGCCACCCAACAAGCTATTCACGTGTGCCGCCACCAAAAAATGCTCCCGCGATCCGCGACTGACTTTGATGTCAACAAACAAGTTGCCCGACTGGCCCCCGATCTCTCCAACACCCAACCGCTGCAACATGACAGCAATCCTCGTCCACCCCACCGCGCTCTCCCTCGCGGCCCCGCCGGCCGCCACGCACCTCAACCTCCCCTCGCGCTTCCCGGCCGCGCACCCCCGCTCAGCCGCCTCGGCCGAGGGCAACACCTTCGTGTGGGCCGGCGCGACCGTGTGGGAGTGGGACGCGCGCGGGCGCCGCGTCGGCGAGCTCGCCCTCCCCTCCCCGCCGATTGCGGTCGCGCCGTTCGCCCGCGGCGTTGCGGTCGCGATCAACACCCCCGCGGGCGGGGAGGTGCGCCTCTTCCGCCGCGCGGGGAACGGCACGGCGCGGTGGGCGCTCAACCACACCATCGCGGCGGAGGGGGTCACCGCCATGGCCGCGGGGAACGGCGTGCTCGTCGTCTGTGGGGCGGATGTGCAGGCTTTCGCTACGGAGAGCGGGGTGCGCCTCGACCTCCCCGAGGTCGAGGTCGAGATGGTGAGTCCAGGCCAGGCGCCGCTGACCCCAGCCCGTGCGGGTCGTGCGTATTGTCGACGCACCCTTCCCCTCCTTCCTCATTCCGACGCCTTCCGGCCTCGCCCGGGTCAACCTCACTGGCAACGTCACCCCCCATCCCCTGCCTCTACCAGGCATCACCGATGTGGCCGTGTGCAACGAGATGGTTGCGGCGGTCGGCGGGGAGATGCTGGCGCTCGATGGCGAGATCGTCGATCTTGGGACCGAGGCGGCTGGCGTGGCCTTCCTCAACCCCAGCACAGCGGCGGTGTGGACCACCGATGGTGAGCTTAACAACCTCAACTGCAGCTGACGACAGGCGACGTGCTCCTCGTTGACGTCGAGAGCCGCGAGGTAACCGAGTCGGAGTACAAGCGCGTTCTCGCTATCCACCCCGCTTCCGTGAGCTGGCCCCCTTGGTGTCGTGAGCTGACCGCAGACCACAAGAGCCAGACCCCGCGCTGCTCCCGAGCGTGTGCTCAGCGAGCGCACCAACGTCCCCAAGAAGGTCGGGTTCGAGAAGCGCACCGTGTCCGCCCCCGACCCGCCCTCCGCCGCCAGCACCGCGCGCATCCGCCCCGCCTCCGCCTCGAAGGGCGCCGACGACCCCGACCAGACCATCTCCACCACCGCCCCGACACCACTGTCCGCCCGCGAGCGCCCCGAGCGCTCCCACCCGCGCGGCAGCTCCCTCAACTTCGTCAAGGAGGAGGAGGACGCGCCATCCACGGCATCCTCGGTGCACACGGACGGGCCGGGGTGGGACGTCGTCGAGGAGCTGAGACGCGAGATCGGCAACCTGCAGATGGACATGCTGCGCATGGGGCGGGGTCTCAAGGTGAGCTGTGTTGAAGAAGTTTAGCTGACGCCAGAATGAGATCCGCTCGGCTATCGCGCCGCTTGTGGAGGAGCTGCGGACGAGTCGCGAGACTATTGCCGCGCAGCAGGCTGAGATCGAGCGCTTGCGGCGCGGGTACTAGGTCCGCTCCGCTTGCGCCTGACAGGTGCGCTCGGTTTGTAACTGTATACATAATGCTATTGTGACATGACGCGGTGTGTGTTGTGGGCCCGTGGGTGTGGGTGTGTTGTGGACTGTTGTGGCGTTGGTTTGGTGATGCTGGGTATGTGATGGTGAGGGGCCGTCGGGCGGCTGCCTGTGTCTCGGCACGTGCTGATCTGGCTGCGAGCGACGCGCAAGTCGGACAACGTACGGGTTTCTGCCATTAGCGCTGCCCTACTGCTCAACCAGCGCCCAACTCACAGATGTACCCGATCCGCTCCTGGGCGGTCATGGCCGCGCGGCGCCGGCGGCGCTCCTCGACCGCCGCGTCGGCAGCCTGCGGCGCATTCTGGTTATTGCTGCTGTTGTTGCGCGCCGTGCGCGAGCGCGACGTGTTCGCGTCCTTGCGCCGCTCCGTCGTGCTCGTGTTCGCGTGCCCATTCGCGGTGGCCTTGGCGGCCTCGCGCCGCCGCTCGAGCTCGTCCTGCAGCGCCTTGACGTCGGACGGGCGCAGGCGGATGGACGTGGGGTTGAGGCGGATCATGGTGGGTGTTGGAGAGAGGCGAGCGGAGAGGATGGTGATGAAGAGGAGGATGATGAAGCGCTGATGTTTGTGCGGAGAGGAAGAGTGGGGCAGACGGCGGGGCCAAATGGGCGCCGAGGCACCGCCCGTGCCTGACCACCGCAGCAATCGCCACCGAACCCCGACTTTCTGTTTCCACTCCATCCACTACTTCTCAACTCGTCTAATCCCCCCCTCACATCTAACAAGACATCATGGAGATCGTTGGAAAGGTCGTCGACGGGCTGCAGAACTTCCGGGTGAGTCGGCGGCGCGTGGAGCGGGAGGGTGGGGGAGAGGGGCGGTGATGAGGGGAACATGAGGAGCCCAGCTGCTTCTTCGACATTGCAGCTGACAGCAGGAGCACCGGTTGTCGGGCCTCAAGCCGCCGCAGGAGTTTGTGAGTCCTAGCTTCGTGGAGGGGAGCGTGCAAGGTGGCTGTCCGAACTGGCCGCCGCTCCGCGCCGCAGCGCGCTCCAGCATCGCCCCTGCTGCGGCACTGCCACCCGGTTCCGAGGCTCACACCAGTTCGACCACCGCCAGCTCTCGCGCCCGCGGGACATGAACGAGGCGACGCAGCGCGTCACGTACAACGCGCGCAACTTTAGCGGCAACTACCTCCTCATCGTCGTCATCCTGGCGGTCTGGGCTCTGTGAGCTTTCGCGCTCTGTCTATCCAGCTGACAGCAGCCTCACCAACCCGCTCCTCCTCATCGTCATCGGCCTGTTCGCGGGCGGCTTTGCCGCCATCAACAAGTTCGGTGAGTCGTGCCGCTGTAGCTGTCGCCCGCTCGGCCCGCTGACGCACAGGCCCCGACCCCGTCACCGTCGGCAACCAGGTCATCACCCAGAAGACGCTGTACATTGCCCTCTTTGTCGTCGGCATCCCCCTCCTCATCATCGCCAACCCCCTCAGCCTCTTCTTCTGGCTCATCGGCTCGAGCGCCATCCTCATCCTCGCCCACGCCGTCCTCATGGAGCCCGGGCTCGAGAGCGAGTACTCGTCCGTCGAGCAGGTGTAAGCGACCTGCCTGCGCAGCTCTCCCGCCTCCATCCCAAACCCATCCCCTCCCAGCTCCCATGGATTGACTATACCAAGTCTCTAGATGCATCCCTAGACCTCACTCTCTCTTGCGTGCGCCTGAGCACCTGTCTTCACCTTCTGAGTAGCCGTCACCACCTTGCGCGGCACGACGTCCTTCAAACGAGGGAAGCCGCCGCCGCTCTTCGCGGGCCGCATCACAAGCTGGCGCTGAGAGTAACTGATGTTGGCCACGATGAGGTCCTGGTCGATAAGGCTCGACAGGACACAGATGATGTCCTCGAGCACAAGGTCCTCCTCCACCTCGCCTGACCCGGCGAAGGCTCTGCGCGCAGCCGTCTCAAAGACCCACGTCGGGCAGCGGTTTGGATGTGCGTCGGGCACCGTGCGGCGGTAAGCTGTCACCCTGATGTCAGCTCTTCATAAAGTCACTAGCTTACGCGTGACGGAAGAGGTTGCGCCAGACAAGAATCTCTCCCCGTTCAAAGAGGAGGAGCCAGATGTTCCGCGTACGCAGCCACTCGCGGTGCTCGGCAATCAGCGCGCGCCAGCGCGGCACGTTGCCGTCTCTAAACGCCTTGATGAGCGGCGCGCACACGGGCAGGTCGTAGTACTCCAGGACCCAGGGGGCCGGGAGCGAGCCCGTGAGCATCGCGGCAGGGATGAGCTTGATGAGGATTGATCTGGGGTCAGATGCGGATATGAGCTCCATATCTGTGCTTGGACGTACCGCCGCTGCTGCCACCCCTCTTCCGGGGCCACGCCCCACGCCTTCTCGAGCCACCATCTCGCCAGCCGAAAGTCGAGGAGGACTATCCCCAGCCTCCCGCGCCAGTAGTAGCTCTCCGCCAGCGTGCCCTCACCCGTGCCCCGTGCCTGCAGCCGCACCTCCTCCGAGGGCACGAGGTTGCTGAACGTCTTGGCGAGCTCTGCCGCCTGGGTGTGCAGCCGGCGCGCGGCGTATATCCGCCATAGGAGGTTGGCGAGGGGCCACAGCGCGTCCGCGACGGCGAAGTCGGCCTCTTTCGCCTGCTGCCATTCGGCGCCCTGCAGCGACGCGGACGCAACCTGGACGGAGCGCTCGAGGGCCTGGCGCGCCGCGTCTCTTATGCTGCGCGGGGAGGACTGCTCGCGCATCGGGGAGGTCGAGTGCGCGGCTGCGACGTCCCCGAGCTCCACGACTCTCCGGCACACGGAGATGACGAGTGGGTTGAGGAAGGGGTAGAGGTACCCGTCGTCGCCGTTCTGCGAGTACATCTTGTGTAGGTTGCTGGGTGAGCTTAAGCTGACCTTCAAGGAGCTCACGAGTGGACGCTCAGGATGTTCTTGAAGGCCTGGTAGGTGCCTTCTGGGCCCTCGCCCGGGCCGTCGCGGACGTAGAGGAGCACAGCGGAGAGGAGGTCGGCGACGGGCCCCTTCAGGTCCGGCCGTACGCCTGGGATGGTGTTGAGGGAGCGCATGATCCCCTTGGGCGCGAGCTGCAGCTCGGGGAGCTGCTGTCAGCTGCTGGGTGGAGTAGAGCTCACGCTTTGGGCAGCGCCGTGCAGCCCCCAGAAGTAGGGGTGGTCCTCGGTGACGGGGACGGTCATGGCGAGGTTGTCCCCACTCCCGACGGCGAAGGCCATGACGACCGTATTGAAGAACGTGGAGAGGATGTCGGCCATGGCGAGGGGGATGAGAGATGGTGTGTTGACAACAAAGTTGACGTTGCAGCTGGAGGGTGGAGGCCTCCACCGGCCACCTCCACCTCGACATCGTGCGAGCTGATCAAGCCGTCTCTTTCTCTCCGTCTCCCATCACTCCTCGACTTTTGGACAGACCCTCTCTCGTGAGATCTCATCTCTTCTGAGCTAACCCCAGCGCCATGTCCGACACACATCTCAACGCCCTCATCGCGCACTATCTGGCAACCCACGCACCGCCAGCCCTCAACGCCTTCCTAGTAGCGAGCGATACGCCGGCGCCCGACCTGGCCAACCCGCCGAACCCCGACCTCCTCACACTAGTGACAGATGCGCGGGCTGCTCAGCTGGCCTTGCAACTGAAGGACACGCACATCGCGCCCGTAGACGACCTCAAGGCACTCCTGGCCGAGCCGCTCCCCGCATCCGAGAAGCTCTCCTTCGACCGCGCGTTCGAGCACATCACAGACGGCAACCTTACTGCTGTCGCCGTGTCCAACCTCCCCCGCCGGACGTTCAACACCTCAACCGCAGAGTACGAGACGCGCCGCGCGCGTAGCGTCATCGTGGGTGGGGCAGACCGCACCCTCCGCGTCGTGGACTGGGAGTCGGGGGAGGTGAGCTTGGACGAATTCGGCAAGCTGACATCAGGTCGTGCAGATGCTGCAGGGCAAGGCCCCCATCCTCTGTCTCGCGGTGCACCCCACCAACCCGCGCTACATTGTCGCGGGTGCGATGAACGGCACCCTCACCCTCTGGGACGTTGTGACGCACGAGGCTCTCCAGACCTTCTCCGGGGCGAAGTTTGTCGTCCGCGTCGCCTTCTCAAAAGACGGGAGGTGGCTCGCGGCCGCGAGCTACGACAAGAGCGTCTCAGTCTACGCGGCGGTGGGGACGGCGCACCACGAGGCGACGGGGGACGAGGACGCCGACGCGTGGCTGCACGCCCTGGACGCGAACGACGACCCCGACGCGGCGGCGGACCCCGCGCTGCGCTACGAGCTGCGGAAGCGCGTCGAGACGGAGGGCAACCCCGAGGCGCTGCTCTTCCACCCCGCCGGCACGTGGCTGATGTACACGCAGCGCGGGAGCCCGGAGCTGCACTACCTCGGCCTCCCTTCTGATTCCGAGGGCGAGTGGCTGGAGCGCACGAAGAGCTTCAACGCCCACCCGCTCGACACGCACGTCTCGTTCGCCGTGCTCGACCTCGCGCTGCACCCTTCGGGGAGGATGTTTGGGGCGATTACGGGCGATCACGCCGGGCCGGGCGCCGAGCGCGTGCTCCTGTACGGCGTCGAGCCTGAGGAGACGGAGCGCCTCGCGTGCCTCTGGACGCGCAGCGAGCCGGACCAGTTTGTGCTTCCCCGACTTGCGTTCATCCCCAGTGGGAGGGGGATCGTGACAACCAACGCGAATGGGGAGCTCACCCTCCTCTCGCTGCAGGGCGAGGTGCGGAGCAAGCTCAAGGTCCACGCTGCCAGAGCTGGCGTCGCAGGTACGAGTGACGTCGTGCGTGACCTTGCTGTCGTGCCTCTCGGAGAAGGAGAGGAGGGCGGGTGGGAGGTAGTGAGCGTCGGGTACGACCGCACCGTCAAGATGACGCGCGGGCATGAGTAGCATGAGTAGACTGTCCACCATAGATGCCACCTCGTTCTGTTTCCAAGCCATCCTTCATCTACTCCGCTGGCGCTATCGCTCGGCGGCTAGGGTATTACTCATATTTCGGCGCTGGGCCACAATCTCCGATCGACAAACAAGCTCACGCATCGATGAGGTTCTCCTCCTTCTTCTCCTCCTTCTTGCTCGAAGCCTCCTTGGCCTTGCGGCTGTAGAACTCGGCGAGAATCTTGGGCGAGATACGGTTGAGCGACTCCTTGGGGAAGATGCGGAGGAGATCCCAGGCAATGTCGAGCGACTCGAAGATGGTGCGGCTCTCGTACGAGCCCTGGCCAACAAACTCCTTCTCGAAGCGGTCGAGGAACTCGAGCGCGAGCTTGTCGTCGGCGCTGAGCGCCTCCTCACCGACGACGGCCTTCATCGATGCGGCGTCCTTGCCGACGGCGTACTTTGCGTACAGCTGGTTCGACACGTCGCCGTGGTCCTTGCGCGTGAGCTTCTCGCCGATGGCGGACTTCATGAGACGCGAGAGCGAGGGGAGCACGTTGATGGGAGGGTAGATCTGGCGGTTGTGCAGCTGGCGGTCGACGAAGATCTGGCCCTCGGTAATGTAACCCGTCAGGTCCGGAATGGGGTGGGTGATGTCGTCGTTGGGCATGGTCAGGATGGGCACCTGGGTAATGGAGCCGTTGCGGCCCTCCACACGACCGGCACGCTCGTAGATGGTCGACAAGTCGGTGTAGAGGTAACCGGGGTAACCACGGCGACCGGGGACCTCCTCACGGGCAGCCGAGACCTCACGCAGCGCGTCGGCGTACGACGACATGTCGGTCATGACGACGAGCACGTGCTTCTCGAGCTGGTACGCGAAGTACTCGGCGGTGGTGAGCGCGAGACGGGGCGTAATGATACGCTCGATGGTCGGGTCGGACGCGAGGTTGACGAACAGCGTCGAGTTCGAGATGGCACCCGACTCGGCGAAGTCCTGCATGAAGAAGCGGGCAGTCTCCATGTTGACACCCATGGCGGCGAACACGATGGAGAAGTTGTCCTCGTGCCCGTCGTGAACGCTCTTGGTGGCGCCTGGGCGCTTGACGAGACCGGCCTGGCGACAGATCTGGGCCGCAATCTCGTTGTGCGGCAGACCTGGGGTCAGCGCCGAGCACGGGCACGGCCGTGCGACGGTTACTCACCGGCGGCGGAGAAGATGGGGATCTTCTGGCCACGGGCAATCGAGTTCATCGTGTCGATGGTCGAGATACCAGTCTGGATCATCTCCTCGGGGTAGATACGCGAGTAGGGGTTGATGGGAGAGCCTGAGGTCAGCTGCGTCGCCGGGGTACCCACCGTTGATGTCGAGGTAGTCCTCGGCCCAGACACGCGGTCCCTTGTCGATAGGGTTACCCGAACCGTTGAAGACACGGCCCAGCATGTCCTCGGACACGGCGAGCTTCATCGAGCTGCCCGAGAACGAGACGCGGGTCGCGCTGGTGTCGACGCCCGAAGTGCCCTCGAACACCTGAACGATGGCCTTCTTGCCGCTGACCTCGAGCACCTGACCGCCGCGCACCGAGCCGTCGGGGAGAGTGAGCTGGACAATCTCATTGTACGAAGGGAACTGGGGTTAGCCGCACGAGCGCAGCGAGTGCGAGATGGAGAGGGCGTTGGTGGGAGCCAGGCGATCGGCGGCAGAGCTGGGAAGCGAGGCTCAACTCACCGAGACATTGTCGAGCACAACGAGAGGACTGTGGTAAGTAGACATCGGGAGGTGCTACACACCCGTTGACGGCCGAGACGGTACGGTAGTCTGATGTCAGCTTCGGGCGCGATGGACAAGCTGGCAACTCACCGAGACGGGGGTTGATGTTGAACTCGCGGACCGCCGCGGCCTGTGGTCAGCTGAATCAATGCCGAACAGCGTACGGCGTTGATGTTGGCGAGCTCTGCGTCGCTGATGCGTGGGTCGGGCATAGTGGATGAGGAGAGGGGGAGGGGGAGGGGGGGATGGATGGAGATGGGAGAGATGATGGGTAGGCAGCCGGCGGTCACTGTTGCGGTGGTGACGGCGGCACGTAGGGTGGGGACACCCAGCCCTGTGATACCCACGTTGCGTCACTGGGTCATCACTCTCGTCCACCTCAAATTACACGTCACATACCACGTGGAACCGCTCCTCACTGTGGCAGCCACTCTCTGCTATGCATTGCACGATGTACGAGCACGACGCCGAGAACGGTTTGCTGACAACATGCCGCAGGCCACGGATCCCGCTACTCTGGACCTATCCGCCCCTCGTCTTGGTGGTGTGGTTGCGAGAGGCAACATCGACACTGCAAGGGAGGTGAGAACGATACCCTTGGAGTAGAATCACCTCTCAACTTTGGAATGTGGATTCGCCCTCACCACGTTGTGATGCAGCTCGACCCTCTTGTTGAGCAGGAGAGGTCCATGGACCTCCCACAAGGATCCCTCGGGCGCATTACCGTCTCCGAAGGCCTCACCCCAATCAGTCATCATGAACATGGCAACACCCATTCTGTCTCGAGAGGAGCATCATTATATGTCTCAGCTTGTCTTGCTCATTGTCACTGCTGCATAGCCGCAGCGTGATTGCGTCCGCTGCGCCCGAAACGGAGTGCGACGTGATGTGCTGCGGTTTGAGGGACGTGCTGGATGTACCACCGCCGGTGTGATCGGTCTGATGAGGTGATGTGCAGAGGTCTATTGTTCAGGGCGAGATGAGGATGATGGTTGAGTCGACGAAGCATGCACCTGCCAAGACTAGTTTGATCCCGCTCAAGCATCACCCTGGGGCGGTACCACCGCTTTCGGACCTTGATTTATTTAGGTTGACTGTGCTAATGGGCTAATGGGCTATTGGATTAATGGACGACGCGGGACAGGGCTAATGGGGGGGTCCTCGTAAAGGGAGGAGGACGCGTACGGTGATGGCGCGGTTCCGAAGGAGGGTTGAGAGGGCGAGGGGTGTGCGTGTCATGTCCAAATCTGATCCCGTTCCACCACCTTCCCTTGACCTGGTGTGCTCACACACCTTCACTCACCCCCCCCACTAGCCCAAGCACTCGCCCAAGCCAGCCCATGGCCCGTCGCCCCCCGCCGCCACCGCTATTCACTTCCGTGTCACTCATCCAACTCGACTCTTCCTTCCTTCCTTCTCATCAACACACCATCCACAACTACTACTAAAGAAGCGACATCTCTTCCCCGATCGTCCTTCATCTCCCCTCACCTCGTCAACCACCGCATATCGCTCCTCAAGCAGCACTTTGCCCTATCCACCCCCTACATCCACCAACCAACACTTCACACTACACAGCAATGTCTGCCGAGAACAAGGAGCAGGTTACCCTCGTCACCTCTGACGAGGAGTCGTTCAAGGTCGAGAAGAAGGTCGCCGAGCGCTCTCAGCTCATCAAGTCCATGATGGAGGGTAAGTTTGTTTTGTCAGAGCGCGTCGTCAGACGCACTCTGGGGGGATTCGGTAGGATGGGGGGTGATGAGGTCGAGGCGGGCAGTCGTGAGCTCGAGCGACGTGTGTCTGAGAGCGGAGCGGCGAGCTTTGGCAGCTACCTACCTCTTCGAGTGGAACGGGCGTGGGAGGGAGGGAGCACAAGCTCCTTCGTTGCCTTCCTCCACCTTCGACGCGTCACCCAACGCCTTTAGCATTGGGGAAGCGGTGGTGGTGCGGTGTTGGCCGGGTTCAGCAAGCTTCTATTGCGAGCAGAGCGAGCCACAAGGGTAGCGGGTGAGCGGGCAGTCGCTCTCCCACTTTCTCTACGATCTCTACCTTCGCTCTCGCCCTGCGACGCGTCACCAGACGCCCTCCACATCACCTTCCCTCCCCCGCCCCACTCTTCACACGCAACAACACGCGCTGACAAACAGACCTCCCGGGCCAGAGCGACGAGCCCATCCCCCTCCCCAACGTCTCATCGGCTGTCCTCGTCAAGGTGCTCGAGTACTGCGACCACCACAAGTCGGAGCCCCTGCCCGCCGCCGACGCCAACGACGCCGACGAGTCGCGCCGCAAGGCCTCGGACATCAGCGAGTGGGACGCCAAGTTCATCCAGGTAAGTCAACCAGCGTGCGCAAGCGCGATCAGCAAGAAGCAGCGCTGATCCACCAGGTCGACCAGGAGATGCTCTTCGAGATCATCCTCGCCGCCAACTACCTCGACATCAAGCCTCTCCTCGACGTCGGCTGCAAGACCGTTGCCAACATGATCAAGGGCAAGACTCCCGAGGAGATCCGCAAGCTCTTCAACATTGTCAACGACTTCACCCCCGAGGAGGAGGAGCAGATCCGCAAGGAGAACGAGTGGGCTGAGGAGTGAGTGTGCAATGATGGGCCTTGCTGACATCCAGCCGCTAGACGCCGCGTGCTATCCAGCTGCTCGCGGCTTGATAGTCTCGTAACGTTGTAATCCATGTCATTGGCAGCGGGGCATGTGTAGGGCGACAATGTATAGCTTCGACGTGACTGGCGGGGGTGGTGTGCGAGCGAACGGACGCGCAAAGGTGGTGTGGTTTGGCGCCTCAGAAGCAAGACTTGTTTTGGGGGATGCTGCGGTGGCCTGTGCGTGCGGCTGTGCGCTGGCTGCGAGTGTTGGATCGCTGGAGTGTGGCATGTGTGGGCTGTGCCCATCGGCAGCAGAAGCCACCGGCCACTGTGGCGGCGAGGGACGTGGGCGTGGGGCGAAGCGAGCCCGTGCAGATCTGCGGCCACTCTGACTAACGCGTACTGACGCCCATTCCCACATTTAGCGTGCGACTCGAGTACAATTGTACGGATATACGAGAACAGCTCAAAGTTTCTGTTATCGTGTTCCGCCAGCCACAATGCGCTAACGCGAGACACTGGAACTGAGTCGCTCTGGCTATCGCCATTTGGTGCGAGACTCGGAGCCGGGCCACGACGCCACACCGCCCCCGCCCTTTCCGCACCCACGCCGCGGCACGCAGCCAGAGCCGCAGCCAGCGCCGCAGCCAACGCCACGCACCTTCGCCCCAGCCCGTGCCTCCCCTTCTGCTACGGAAATGTGTATTGCAAGGTGCATGCTAGGCTACAGTCTACTCCACCAATAACGCTAGGCCGCTAGCCTCGGGGGCCTCGGCCTCGGCTTCGCCTCGGCCTACGCCTCGTACTCGTGGATCGCCTTGACCTTCTGGGCGCTCGCGCTCCCCTCGTCGAAGACGTAGCCGAGCCACTCGCGGGCGAGGCGGCGCGCGAGCTCGATGCCGATGACGCGCTGGCCCATGCAGAGGACCTGGGCGTTGTTGGAGAGGACGGCGCGCTCCACGGAGAACGAGTCGTGCGCGGTGACCGCGCGGATGCCGGGGACCTTGTTGGCCGAGATGGCGACGCCGAGGCCTGGGGTTAGCCACGGGAGACGCCGGAAGGAGGGGCGGGGAGGAGAGGGAGCTGGAGGAGGAGGGAACCGGGAGAGACAGGGATGGTGAGGGGAGGCGGGGGTCGTTGAGCCGAGGATGGAGGGAGAGGCCGCGTGCGGGCTGGCGCGAGAAGGGAGAGGCGGGGAGAGCGCTGGGCAACGAGATGGTTGCTGCTAGCACGCAGGGCTTCGGCCAGCATGGCGAGGCCGCGATGGGGTCTCGTCCCCGAGTTGCCCAAACCCATCCCAACGCCCAACCTTCGTCGGCTTCTCCCAGCCTTCTTGCTTCGCGGTGATCCACTCTCCCTTTCTCCACACCTCCGCCCTCTCCACCTCACTCCTCCTCCACTACCCCTCCTCCCAGCGAGCCAGCCCCGCCGTTTCGGCGTCAGCGCACTCACCAGTCCCGCAGATCAAGAGCGCGCGGTCCGCCTCGCCCGACGCAACCTTGCGCGCGGCATCAACGGCAATGTGGGGGTACGCGGTCTTGTCGTCGCCCGTGATCCCGACGTCAATGACAGCCTTGACGCGGCTGTCCTTCTCGAGGTCGGCCTTGAGCTGGTCCTTGTACTGCAGCCCGGCGTCGTCGCACCCGACGACGATGGTGTACTGGGGGGCGGTGGTCATGGTGAGGGTCGGGGGTGGGTCGAGAAGCAGAGAGAGGGTGAGCAGGAGAGTGGCAAAGCTGAAGAGTTCGTTGAGAAGACCTCAGCGCAGCATCTTGCATCATCATGCTCACTGCTGGAGTGCTGGGGGAGTGGACAAGGACGTAAAGCCGGAGCGGCGGGAACTGGCGGCTATCCACCCAGGTCCAGGGTCATGGGCCGGCTTAGGCCCGGAGCCGCCGGACTTGGGCGACACTCCCACCCCGCGTGCAGTGCTCTCGTGCCGGAACGGAGAGAATGCAAGGCGGGGCGTGGGGTGGTGCGCCTGCCGCGTGAGCGCGCCTGGAGCCATCGTTCCGTTGTTCCGGATGGGCGGGTCTTTGGGTTCTCACGACGCGTCTGACTTTCAATGGTGGCGCACATTGTCGCTCCCTGCAACTCACTTGGCAACTTACGAGCTAGCATACAAACTACCCCCCTCCACCCATGGCGAACACGCCGTTCGTGTCGTCCTCCTTGCCGAGGTCCCACGCGAGGCAGAGCGCGACGACGACGCTCAAGTCGACCCCGGCCGCCACCGTGGCATAGTACTCCTCCCGGTTACGCCCCAACCCTCCCCAGTAGCGGTACGACACGGAGGCCGCCACGGCGCCGGTGTGCGCGTCCGTGATTGTCGCGGCCGTGCCCCCGGGGTTACCGAGGAGCTGGAGCGTCGGCGTGTCGCCGACCGTACTGGGGACGGTGGCGTATAGCAGAACATGCCCTGTGATCAGCACAAGCGATGGGGCAGCGTACACCACCGGAACTTGCGCTGGATGCGGAAGAGCTCGGTGCCGCGCTCGTCCTCGCACAGCAGGCGGCGGTGCCACGCGGCCTTCTTGTTGCGCATCTTGAAGAGCACGCTGCCCGCGGGGTCCGAGATGGCTGCGTTAGCGATACGCGCAGGACGCACTCTTGAAGTTTGTCATCCAGAACGCGGGGCCCTTGACATGTACGACGGGCAGCCCGTCCGTATCCGTCACGACGCTCGAGTCCTGCCTCAGCTTTGTAGGTCAGGTGCTCACCTCCTTGAGGGTCAGGTTCTTCTTGTTCAGCACCAGCGTGGTCTGGATGTCGCGGGTGTAGCCCCGCACGACTTCGAAGGGCGGCGAGAGGGGGTCGAGCACCGGGATGGGCTCGGCGATCGACAGGGAGCGAGAGCGGGCGAAGCGGCCCATGTTAGCTGGGCGGGGTGTAGGTGAGATGGAGGGTGAGTGTGAGTAGCTTGCGGTGGGACGCGGTCGTTATGTGTCGCAAGCGCGGTGGCGAGCGGTGTGCATGGAGATGCTCGCTAGCTATCGAGGGCATCTGGCCGTCTCGGGCGTCGCGGGCGTCGCGGGTACTGTGGAGGGCGTCGCGGGCACTGTGGAGTGCGCCGCGGGCATTGTGGAGGGCGTCGAGCACATGGAGATGGGAGCGCTCGCTCGCGAAGAGACGAGGGGGGCGTTGAGGTGAGAACCACGATGACATCGCGCCCGCGCCCTACTCCAACGCACGCCTGCCCGAGAAGGTGCTTCGCACAGCTGGGGCAGCGGTTCCAGCTGCGGACGATATCGTCGGGCATGCCACTCGGCCACGACCGCCACCGTCCATCTTCCGCGCGACGCCATCTGCGGTGTTCGGCGGCGATGGAACGAGGCCGCGCAGTGGGAGGTATGTGAGGAGGGCCTGAAGCAGGGCCACAGCAGGGCCGACTGCTCTGCAGATGTCCGTTCAACATCCTCCACCACGAAGAGCCGTCTGGAGAGCTGGAGAGCTGGAGAGGCTTGCGTGCGAGCAGGTCAATGAACAGCCCGCATCGGCCACCTCGGCGCCAGGGCCGCCTCTCGCCCCTTTGGCGGTCGCAGCCAAAAGATCGACGAAGACCTGATTCGAACAGGCGCTCCCGAAGGAAATTGATCAAGGCTGCGCCTTCTAGTCAATCGCGTTAACCACTCCGCCACTTCGCCGGTGGTAAAAGTGGTCTGTAGTTGGTGTATGGTCCGACGGGTTTGCGGCGGCGGGGGCAAGCGGGAGTGGCGGCGGCGTTGTGGGCGATGGCACCTCAGGAGATCGCTCATGCTGGGCGGTACACTTGGCCCCGGAGCGCCCCGCGGAGAGGACCAAGACTGACGTAGTCGTGGGCGCATTCTCCTCAAACCAACTGGATCGACTGGCAGGTGTCCGCGAGAGATGGCCTCCCAGGCGACCCCGCCACGACAACCCCGCACACCCCACCCTACCGACCCTTTGTAGCTCGCATCGCGCGCAGAGCCGATGCAGCTCGCTGCGCTCGCCGACAAGCTCGACAGCTCTCGCAGTCAGCCCACCCCCACCCGCCACCCAATCCTCTGCTGGCCGACCGCCTGCCACTGCCGCACCCAGCCCACCTGAAACGCCAACAGCACCACCCCTGCCCCTCCAATTCAGTCGTATTCAGCAGAGAAGGCCGGCACGTCCACCTGACGCGTAGCGCTCCCGACATTGCAGGTGGCGATCAGACCTGCCGGGCCCCTGGACCCTCCTGTCTTCCGAAACGACCAGGCGAAGCCCCAACCGCAGGAGAAGAGGAGGGGAACTGCCTTCGGGAAGCACCCTGAGGCCGAAATGAACGCCGCTGCGCCGATGAGGCGGCGAAGCGGGAGGCTCCACCCAGCCACACGCTCATAATAACCTGCGACGACGTCAGACGCTTAACGTGCAGACCTAGCTGCAGACGCCGAGAGCGTCATAGATGAGCCGTGGGGGCAACGCATGCTGCGTGTCCGACGTCCCTGCTTGTGAGGCCGAGTCGCTGGCCAATCTGCTCGTTGGCCCCCTGGCGTAGAGCAAAGCACCCGCAGAGGACCACGACCACCTGAGAGGAGAGGATGCTGACACCTCAGGTGACTAGAGACTGGAGCCTGACAGCTGACGGAACAAGCGGCGGCGTGCGTTTCTTCTTCCCCTTCCGTGCCGTGTTTCATGCAGCATCATCCCACAGGTAGCAGGCAGACTCGTCCAGCGTCCACTGCGCCGCCAACTACAAAGATACGCAGCTATCCACTCGCCCTCTCCTCTTGACAGTCTACTCACTACTGATGCTCCCCACGCCGCCCACCTCGCCCAAAGGCGCCCTCCCCACCACGCAGACGCCCCCGTCCCCCGCCCCCCCGCCCGGCGACGGCCCCGCCGCCCGCGCCGGCATCGGCGTGACCCACGCCTCCCCGAGCCATCCCGGCACGCTCAAGCGCGCGCTGGGCGACGCCGAGCTCGCGGCCTTCCATGCCCGCGACGACGTGTGAGTCGCTTCTCCCGTTTGGTTACCCCGCTCCACTAGCCACTAGTCAGCGGCGACGGCGCTAGGCCATTTCCTTCTGCCGGCCGAGACAGCTGACGTCAGGTACGCGCACGCCAACGCTCCGCCAGTAGCGCGCCTGGGCGGCGCGGCGTGGGCCCTCCTCCTCCTCCGGCACCCGCTGCTCGCCTCGCGCGTGGCCGCCGACCACGTCCTGTACACGCGCCCCGACACGGCGCGGGCATCCCTCGCCGCCGCGGAGGCGCGCCTCACCCTCCTGGCAGCACACGAGGGGCCGGACGGCCTCGTCGACGCGCACCTCAACGGGCCGCGGGTGCTGGCCTCGGACGCACCCGCACACCTCACCCTCCGCCCGGGGCTGCGCGACGCCGACCTCAGCGGCGCCGGCGTCCCCTCGTCCCGGGGCACCGAGGTCCTCCTCGTCGTGGCGGGACACGTCGCGGACGCCAGCGCGATGCACAGGCTGCTGGACGAGCTCCTCGTCCTCCTGTCCACGCCGGAGGCGCAGCTCGCGGCCGCGCTGCGCGACGAGCTCGCGCGCACCCGCCCCCTGCCCCCCTCCCTGGAGAGCCGCCTCCCCCTCTCGCCCCTCCAGGCCGCGGTCGGCGCGACTACCGCGCTCCGCGCTGAAGTGCGTGGCCAGACTTTCCCGCGGGCTCGCGCGCCACGCGTCTCCGTCGCCCCCACGAGAATCTACAGCCCCGAACAGAGCGCGCGCGCCCTCCGCCGCTGTGCCGAGCGCGGCGTGAGCCTCCGCGCGACCGTGGCCGCCCTGTGCGCCGTCGCGTTCGCGCGCCGCGCCCGCGACCCCCGTGTGCCAATGTACGTCTCTCCCGCCGCTCCGCTGATGTAGATCCATCAATCTCACGAACGACCTCGCGCCGGGGGAAACCTGCCTCGCCTCCGTGTCGACACCGGTCACCGTCTCCGCCCTGACGCCGCACGTCCCGGACCTCGTGTGGCACCGCGCCGCGGCCCTCCACCGCCAGCTGGCCCGCCGGAGCAGGCTGCACGCCGCCAAAGTGCGTGGGGCGACGGCGCTCGCGGCGCGGAGAGCTCTTGGCGCCGCGCGCGCGGCCGACCAGCGGGCCGCGGCGGCCAACCCCGGCCTCGGGCTCGGTATCGTGCTGCCGCCGCGCGCGGCGCCCGTGCCCCTCGGCATGCGGGATCCGGACGCCGCGCCCCCGCCGCCTCCCCCGCGCCACCTGCTGTCGCTCACCGTCTCTGAGCCGGCGTACACCGCCGACGTGCAGAGCGTGCTCGTCGGCGTCGGGAGCAGGCCCGGAGAGGTCGCCGTGCATGCATACGTCGCTGCTGGCAAGCTCACCCTCTCGCTCGGGTACGACGTCAACGGCTTTGTGTGGGGTGCCGTCGAGGGGTGGTGGGGTGACGTGCTGGCGCTGGTAAATGATGTCTTGCTGCAATAGACGTCCTGCTGCAATAGACGTCTTGCTGCAATAGAGTAGAGTCTAGTCAATCGCGTATAATCATCGTTGTAAACTTATCTTGTGCCACCCTCGACGATCGCGGGGTTATCGTTAACACCAGAGTGATGCACACATGTACACAGGCGTCTGCTCGACACGTCAGCTCGTCACACCTAACACACCATCACATTCTCAGCACAATGGGCGACGACGCGACTCGTAACAAGCAGGCGGCGTACACCGCAATGGCCGAAGGCCTGCGGAGGTGAGAGTGGAGAAGGGCCTGGCTGACATGCAGTAGAGCGGAGGCTGCCACGCTCCTCAAGCAGCTGGACGCCGACCCAGAGGGCGACATGCCCACCTGGTTCGTCAACTTCCAGGCTGAACAGCGCCAGCGCAACAAGGACGCCGCGCAGGCCGAGCGCGAGCAGAAGCGTGCGCGTGTCGAGCAGCAGCGCGCGACGCGCGCGCTCAAGGTCGACGCAGTCTTTCGGTGGGTCTGGATCATGCACGCCTTGCCTTGAGGTATGCAATATTGACCCTAGCGATGCCGTCGCCAGTGCGCGTCTGCTGAACAGGGGCGTCACCCCCTACGCCCCCCTCACCGCAATCCCGCTCAAGCCGACCGAGGACCGCGACACGCCGTTCGAGGCGCCCACCCCCCAGTTGTCGGGGCCTCCCGGCGTCCCTGCGACCACTCAGGCCGCCAACTCGCTGCAGGGTGGGTGCCCGTGTGTGATGTGCTGACATGCAGTTCCGGACCTCCAGGCGCTCCTTGCCGCGTATAATCTTTCGACCGTCGGCACTAAGAGAGAGCTCATCGACCGTTTCCTCAAGTTTCACGCTGTCAACTAGAGTCTTTGCCATCTAATATCGTTGTACACATCTCATGCACCACTCGCCATATTAGGGGATGCGGTTCGGTTCGGTGCCTAGTGCGCTGGAATGCTGACCTCGACCTCATTGGCCTGCGCAGGCGCCTTGCCCTCGAGCTCGGAGGCCCAGAGCGCGGCACCGACCGTGCTCGAGAGGCCCAGGACAACGCCGACGACGGGCACCATGTTGAGGAGGAGCGAGATGACCCCGAACGCAGTGTACGCGCCGCGGCGGCGGTCGACAAAGCTCGCGCGGCGGCTCTTGTCCCACCCCTTCAGCTGGAAGTAGCGGGCGTGCGCCGACGGCCCCGACTTGTACCCGTTGTACCCGAGGAAGAAGACGGTGCCGACGACGGGAATCAGGTTGAGGGGCAGGGTGAGGAGGTAGCGGACGAGGTTGTCGGTGTTGAGCTTGGCGAGCGGGCGCGAGAGGATCTTGCCGAGCTGGCGCGTGCCGCTGCTCTTGGTCGTAACGGCGCGCTGCTTCTCCACGAGCGCCGAGTGGCCCTTCTGCACCATGACGGCGTCGAAGAGGTCGATGTTGAGCTGGCCGAGGAGGAAGCTCTTGCCGAGGAACATGAGGATGATGTACGCCTCGCCGAGGACGAGGGGCACGGCGGCGAGGAACGCTGGTGTCAGCACGTGGGGGCGCTGCGGAATGCCAAGTGCTGTGGGGACAGGAAATGGATCACGTCGGCTCTCTACCTCGCTTCGGCAACGTTGACTTCTGGGACTTGGACTGGAGCTTGGGTGTGGACTTGGACTTGGAGGAATACATACCGAGTGGTCCCGTGAACAGGGCGAGCCACGCGACCTGCGGGAGGTAGAGGAGGAAGAAGCAGGCGGCGACGACGCCAGCCGAGATCAGCAGCGCGCGCAGGAGGAGGGGGAGGACGGGGCCGATGAGAGTGGGGTCTGGGGTTAGCTGTGTGCGTTAAGTGTGCAGCTGGTCGACGAGGTACCAGTGGGCCAGACGACCTCGGCGTCGAACTCCACACCATCTGTCTCCTTCACCAGCACACTCACGGGAGACGATGTACAGCGCACCGCGAATGGGGTACGCCCACGCGCCGCTGGACACGGCGTCGGTCGCGACGCCGACGACACCGCGCACCTGGCGCTCAGCACTCTCGGCGACGGCGCCCGTCGCACGCCCCGCAAAGCCCTTCTTGCCCGTGGGGGCAGAGACGGCCGAGGGCTCGGCGTGGCGCTGCCGCACGCCCGACGCCTGGGGCGCCTGGAGGGGCTGCTGGGCGTGCTCCTCGTAGGCTGGGGGCACGACGGCGGCGGGGACGTCTGCGTTCTTGACGTCGGTCATTGTGTTTGAGGATGAGGTGAGAGGGAGTCGGGGTGGGGACGTGTCGGGCTTAAGATGTGTGATGGTCCAAGTTGGGCGCAGACACGAGCCATGCCTTCCTCCGACGTCACTTCCTTCTCAACGCGATGTGACGTCAGCGACGGGCCTGGCCTCGACATGTTGCTCCACGCGCTCCACGTGAGCTGTGCGTGGTGGTCACGCGAGCACACGTGACCTCGGCTTGAGAGGCCTTGATGGCCGGTTGGAATCTGAGCGGGGAATGGGAGGAACATGTGCGGGACTCGAGCGGGGCGGTGGTATGAAAGAAGGCGCTTGGGCCTCCGCAAGTCCGTCGGTGGACCGCGGAACACGGCGGGGTATGGGCGGAGTGTGGGGGCCAAGCACAGTGTGACGCCGAGGCGAGGTCTGGACGAGTGGTGGGCACTGACAGAGTAGCCGAGCAGCTACAGTGGATGGAGGCCCGACTGTGGGCCCAAGGGGGTAATAAGGGGACCCCGCATTAGAGGCAGCATTAGGACCATGTTTAGGCACAGTTGATTATTCGGCTATGTGGTACATGATCCGGCCGTCCGGTGCGACTGGTCCGGTTCATGTCTGGATACTGCACGTCGGGTCTACCACAACCTCCCTCGGGTCATCCACACTCCCCGCGCTCTCTTTGCAGAGTCTCCAGCCTCGCGCGATAGCCAACAAATACTAGGCCGACTCCTAGACGGCGCCTCTCACTCCCCCCCTCCTCCCCATCATCGATCATGCTGCGCCGTATCGCGCGTACCCGCCTCCCCACCCCCGCCGTGGCGCGCGCCGCGCCCACGGCCCGCGCGCTCAGCTCTGCCTCGACCGCCCGCATCGTCCCATCTGCGTCGATCGCCGCGAAGCGCCAGATGGCGACTGCGGCGCCGTCGACGCTCTCCCCCAACGCCCAGGGCTTTGAGCCCCGCACCGACGCCAAGAAGCTCAACAAGGTCCTCATTGCTAACCGGTGAGTCAGAGGAGGTCGATCCGAGGCGCATCGCAGCGGCAGGCGGAGGAGGCGAGACGGAGGCGAGGCGGAGGAACTGCTGCTCCGAGCCCGAGCTCCGTGCGTCTCGTGCACACCGCGAGCTCGGTGCTCTCGGCGCACAGGGGTTTAGCCGGACTGCCCAACCAGAAGCTAACGCGCAGTGGCGAGATCGCGTGCCGTGTGATCAAGACCGCGCGCAAGCTCGGCGTCAAGACGGTCGCCGTCTACTCGGACGCCGACAAGGACTGCCTGCACGTCGAGATGGCCGACGAGGCGTACCACATCGGCCCCGCGCCGGCGGCCGAGTCGTACCTCGTCGCCGAGAAGCTGCTGGCGGTCGCGGCGGCGTCGGGCGCCGACGGCATCCACCCCGGCTACGGCTTCCTGTCCGAGTCGCCCCCCTTCGCCGCGGCGGTCGCCAAGGCCGGCATCGCTTTCATCGGTCCCCCCGCCGAGTCGATCCGCGCCATGGGCTCGAAGCGCGAGTCCAAGGAGATCATGGTGGCCGCCGGCGTGCCCTGCGTCCCCGGATACCACGGCGCCAACCAGGACGAGGACGTGCTCGTCAAGGCGGCGAGCGACGTCGGCTTCCCCCTCCTCATCAAGCCGACGCACGGCGGCGGCGGCAAGGGCATGCGCGTCGTGCGCAAGCTCGACGACTTTGTCGAGGAGCTGCGCTCGGCGCAGCGTGAGGCCGCCAAGTCGTTCGGCAACGACGAGGTTCTGCTTGAGCGCTGGCTCGAGCGCCCCCGCCACATCGAGGTGCAGGTGTTCGCCGACTCGCAGGGCAACTGCGTGAGCCTGTGGGAGCGTGACTGCTCGGTGCAGCGCCGCCACCAGAAGATCATCGAGGAGGCGCCCGCCCCCGGCCTCTCCGCCGAGATCAAGAAGGACCTCGCGGACAAGGCCGTCGCCGCCGCCAAGGCCGTCAACTACGTCGGCGCCGGCACCGTCGAGTTCATCATGGACGCCGACTCGGGCGAGTTCTTCTTCATGGAGATGAACACGCGTCTGCAGGTCGAGCACCCCGTCACCGAGGAGGTGACCGGTGTCGACCTCGTGCAGTGGCAGCTCTCGGTCGCGGCAGGCAACCCCCTCCCCGTGACGCAGGAGGACATCCCGTGCATCGGGCACGCCTTCGAGGCGCGCATCTACGCCGAGCGCCCCGAGGCCAACTTCCTCCCGGACGCCGGGCGGCTGATCCACACCGCGGCGCCCCGCGACGCGCCCCACCGCCTCGACACGGGCTTCCGCGAGGGCGACGACGTCTCGTCCTACTACGACCCCATGATCGCCAAGCTCATCGTGCACGGCCGCGACCGCAACGAGGCGCTCGCGCTCCTCCGCTCCGCCCTCGACCAGTACCAGGTCGTCGGGCCTTCCACCAACGTCGAGTTCCTGCGCACCGTCGCCGCGCACCCGACGTTTGCCGCCGGCCCCGTCGAGACCAACTTTATCGAGCAGCACCACGACGAGCTCTTCCCGCCCAAGAAGGTGCCGGCCGAGATCCTCGCGCAGGCCGCCCTCTCGATCGTGCACCACGAGCCCGGGAGCGGCGCGTGGGCCGCCCTCCCCGGCCGCCGGTTCAGCGACGTCAGCGAGCACACGTACCACTTTGACGAGGGCGAGGTGGTGGTCCGCCAGAACCCGGACCGGAGCTACGACCTGAGCGTCGTCGTCGGCGACCACGCGGACGCGCACAAGGCCGAGGACAAGGGCGACGCCGTGCGCCTGCACGCCAGGGCGACGCGTACCGGGCCCAACGACCTCGTCGTGCAGTTTGGCAAGAACCGCGCCGAGGCGACCATCATCCCCCACGGGCCCAAGCTCGTCGTGTTCACGCCCGAGGGGAGCCACACGCTGCGCCGCCGCGGCGCCGACGTCGAGGTCGAGAGCGAGGGCGCGAGCGCCGCCGACGCCCTCGTGTCCCCCATGCCCGCCACCGTCATCGACGTGCGCGTCAAGCCCGGAGACAAGGTCACCGAGGGGCAGGTGTGCGCCGTCCTCGAGTCCATGAAGATGGAGATCAACATCCGCGCCGAGCGCGACGGTGTCATTGCCTCGGTCAGCGCCGAGAAGGGCGAGGCTGTGGAGGAGGGTGCCGTGCTCGTCAACCTCGTGCCGGCCGAGGAGGAGGCGAAGTAGGCAATATAGTTAGAAGTTTCGGATGTATTCAGTAGACGCGGCGGGGCAACAAGGGGTCGGGAATGGGACGTCTGATGGTGCAAGGGGGTCGGAGGGCGTCGAGATTGTGCTCGAGAGGGGCTTGGAGTACGACCACTGGCTCCACGAGCGGGAATCACAGTCCGACCACATGGGGACTGGGGACGACTGAACCAAGATCCGTCAACTACTCGAAGCCTACAAGCACGCCGGAAGCCTACAAGCACGCCAGAAGCCTACAAGCACGCCGATCGGTCTCCGTCTCCAGCGGCATCTTCTATCTCTGCATGGTCTTTCCTAGCTACCAACTTAAGGGCTCAGTCTCTGGGCATCAGCACACCCTCACACCAACTCACAGAGCTTGGACGGCGAGCCTGCGCGCGGCGCGTCAATCTCGACGACGAGCTTGCCAAAGTTCTTGCCGTCGCGCATGTCGGCAAACAGCTCCTCGAGCCCGGCCATGTTGTCGAGCCCGCGCACGCTCTTGCTGATAACGGGCGTGATCTTGTGCTTCTCGACGAACGCAATCATCTCGCGGAACTCCTTGTGCGACCCCATCGTCGAGCCCTTGAGCTCGACGTTGGCGAGCACCGCCGTCATCAGCCACTCCATCTTGGGGCCCACGGTCATCCCGTACTGCGAGATGACGCCGCCCGTGCGCAGCAGCCGCACGGCCTTCTGCACGATCGGGCCGCCCGCCCCGTCGATGATCGCGTCCAGGTACTTGCGCTCGGCCGGGAGCTTGGCCTTGAGCTCCTTCTCCCACCCGTCCTTCTTGTAGTTGATGCCGCCCTTTGCGCCGAGCTTGAGCGCGCGCGCAATCTTCTCGTCGCTCCCGCTCGACACGTACGCGTTCACGCCGAGCGCGACGGCGAACTGGAGGATCTGGAGCGCGACGCCGCCGCCAATCCCCGTGATGAGGATGTTCTTGCCCGCCTCGGCCGCGCCAGACTTGGTCACGAACGCGCGCCACCCCGTAATGCCCGCGAGGGGGAGGGCGGCGGCCTCGACCGCGCTGAGGTGCGCCGGGGCGCGCTCGACCTCGGCCTCCGGGAAGACGGCGTAGTCGCGCGCACACCCCGAGTCCGAGTGCTCGGTGCCGCCCGCGACGTGGAACTTGTCGCCGGGCGGCGGGCCCTGCGGGTCGTCCTCCCACCCGCGCATCGGGGCCGCGATCACGTTCGCGCCCACCAGGCCGCGCTTGCAGTTCGGGCCCTCCTCCAGCACCGTGCCGTAGCCGTCGCCGAGAAGCGCCGTGTTGAACGCCAGGCCAGGGTACAGGTGCTGCCGGATGAAGAGGTCGCGGTGGTTGAGCGCCGCAGCCTTGAACTGCACGAGCACCTCGCCGGGGCCGGGCTTGGGGATCGGCACCTCCTTGACCTTGAGCCTGGGGTTAGGCGAGATGCGGGGGAGGGTCCCAGCGTATGGCGCGGCGGGGGAATGGAGAGTGCCGGGCACCCTGGTCCTGGGGCTGGAGGGATCTGGCCTAACGCAAACGAGGTCTTGCCAGCCCAAAATGCCTACCCAAAGCCGAGCGCCGAGCGCCGGCATCAACAGCTCCGATCTCCATCGCCGCGCCTGCAGTTCCTTCGCCCACTTACGGGTAGTAGACCTGTCCCGGCTTGCCGTCAATCTTCTCAATCACTAGTTCGCGCGGCATTGTTGGTCGTTGATGATGGTGTAGTGGGCAATGTCGAGGAAAAGAGAAGAGGTCGGAGTGTGGTTGTGAGCCAAGAGTTAAGACGGAGGAGACCGACATGAGGTGACCGGTTCGGCTATTTGACAGGCCGACCAGTCTGAGTAATCTCCTGACTAATCTCCCCATTACTCTTCCGACCTTCCGACTATACACCGTACTCTATCTCGCTGCAACACAAGCTTGCAAGATGCCAAGCCCCGGCTGATATCTACGCACAAGGGCGGCATCTCGGAATCGCTTCGGGTTCAGAGCACGGGTCAATTGAGGCTTCGCGACATCACTCGACACCGACGTCATGGTTGCCACGAATGGGCCTGACTCTGTCCATGTGTGCAGACTACTACTGTCCGATGATATGTACAACTCCGTCTTGCTCTACACCATCTGCCACACCAGCTTGGAGCGCTGGTTCCAGCCGCCGATCCAGCCCGACCCGTCGGGGTCGCACTCGGGGACGGGCTGCCCGCCCCAGCGCTGCAGCTGGCGGTCAAAGTACGCGACCTTGGCGTTGAAGCGCTGGTCGGCGTCGATGTCCACCTCGATGTCGCCGCACGTCACCGTCTTGGCGTACGCGACGAGCGTCGCGAGCCACTGCTGCACGCCGGCGTCGGGGACGCCGCCCGCGCCCGCGATCACGAACAGCGCCTCGAGGGAGAAGAGCGTGTAGTGACGACGGCGGGTGCGCTGGAGCTCGGGCTCAAAGAACTTGGCCGGGTCTTTGTGCTCACTCGCGAGCGTCTGCTGGACGTAGGCCGCGACGCTGCCAGGGTCAATGACCGAGAGGTGCGAGGCGTACTGGGGTTAGTCCTGCGCGAGGAAGGTGGAGGAAGGTGGAGGTGGGAGAGACCGACCACCTCGCGGACACACTCACAATCGCGTGGTACCAGAGGGTGATGTTGTTGGCGCTCTCGCGCGCGCTCTTGCCCTGCTCGCCCTCGGCCATCCACTTAGCCTGGGTGCTGAGCCACTGGCGCATGCCGTCGGCGATCTCGGGCGGCATCTGGAGGACGGTGAGAGCCTGGTCGACGAGAATGATGTAGCGGAGTGCGATGGCGAACGCCTTGTCGCCGCCCTGGCCGGGGATGCACTGCGAGTAGTTGACCTCGGGGACCATGCGGGTGGCGGGGTCGAGGAAGAAGGCCTGGAGGAGCTGGTTGGCCTTGGCGGTGTACGCCTCCGCCTGGGGAAGGCAGGACGCGCCGAACGCGAGCGCCTGGATCGCACGCGCAGCCTCGTGCAGCTGGTTCTGAGACTGGGGGAGCTTGGAGTCTGCCATTAGCACAGTAGGAGGGGGGAGGAAGGTGGGAGGGAAGGTCAACTCACCGGGGTTCTTCTGGCCGTCCTTGCGAACCCACTGGCCACCCTCGTTCCACCAGTACGGCTTGACGGTGTAGAGCTCGTTGGGTCCGGCGCCGACGGGGCAGACCGAGGGGCTCTTGGTGACGCTGAAGGGCTCAACGTTGAGGAGCTTGTCGCACACCTGGCGGAGGGTGGTGTGGCTCATAGGCGGAGGGGGAATGGGCGGCCGGGGAAGGATGACCTGGTCGGGGTACTTGGGAACGGCGAGGCGCTTCTGCATGGTGGCTGGGGTGTCGACGTCTTCGTAGTCGGACATTGGGGATAAGTAGAGAGAGAGAAGAGGAAGAGAGTGTATAGAGCTGTAGAGGGAGTGGGAAGATGAGAACGAGAAAGGAGATGAGGCTGATGAGAGATGAGAAGAGATGCGTCGCGTCGTCAACCACGCAACCACAACCCGCAGTTTGTGTGACAGCCATCCGCCGATCACAATGACGTAACCCCATCCTATTCGCTCTCGATTACTGCCCTAATCTCGCCCTATTCCGTCCTTTGCCAAGCGAAACATCTCGCGTCGCACGTTCCACGTCCTGCACTGATACTGCGAAGTGGGCATGGCCTGCGACCAAGACTGCATCAACTCTACTCTCTATGTACGGCTCGCCTCGTCTAGTTCGCCGGCGGCGTCCACGTCATGGACCAGTACTGGATCGTGGTGTCGCGCACCGGCCCCGTAATCGTGTCCTTGACCACGAACCCAAGCTTCTCATAGAACGCGACCTGGCGTCAGTGGCGTGGGTGTGGGTGCGGCATGTGTGCAAGGTCAGCCTCCCAGGGCACCGTCCGTGTACGAGTGCACGGCCTGCACTCACATTCTCCTTGGTCTGCGTGAGCAGCGCCACGATCTTGCCCTCGGCCGCTGCACGCTCCCGCACCCGCGCGAGTAGCGCCTTGGCCAGCCCCTGCCCCTGCGCCTTCGGAGAGGTCGCGAGGAACGCGATCCAGTACAGGTTGCTGTTGTCGGGGAAGGAGCGCCTCTGCAGCCCGTGCTCGGACTTGTGCATCGCCTCGTACCCCTCCCTGATCACCGGTGGGAGGGACGCGACGAACGCGCGGAACTCGGGCGTGTCCTGGTTCGGCCTGTGCGTTAGTAGTGCGGGAGTCACCGCGGGAAGTCGTGCTCAAGGCGCATCATGACGTGATGATGAGAGACACGGCGATGGTGACGAGGTCACCGGGGGAGGCATACCTCCGCTCTTCGTGACGAGAGCGTGAAGTGACGCGGCGACGGAGGGTGACATGGAGGACGACGATGGCGGATCGGGGCGCCTGCCCAAGGCCTCAGCCACCGGCCCACCGGGCCACCGACAGCTCCGACAGGTCAGGTGCGTATCCGTCCGCACTCGAGCGACACCGATGCTCGGAGTCGCCGATCACTCCCCTCCTTCGCCGCTCGTACGACCCAGCCTTCCCTCCTTCCCAGCTTCAATTCGCCACGCCGCCGCCCTCGCGCCCCTCCAGCATAGCTGCGCCCGCTCCCCACTACCACTCACGTAGGATCCGGCGTCCCCGGCGGCGCGACGATCATGATGGCCTGCACCTCCTCCCCCGTCGTGGCAGTGTACGCCTCGAGGTCCACGACCCCGTGCCGCACAATGTTGGTGTACCGCGTCGTGTGGAAGGAGGGGTGCTCGCCGCGCGGGCTCATCGCCTGGGCAATATATCCCGGCTCAAAGGCGTCGTGGACCACGCCCGCGGCCTGCGTGAAGGCCGGGGTGGCGGTCGAGGTCAGGCGGTCGATCTTGATCATGGGGAGGTGGTGGGATGGGAGATTGCGAGATGCGAGAGGTTTAGAGGAGCAAAGATTGTGGGCTGAGTCGTGGGCCGAGTTGGTGGGCGGGCCGCGTCGTCGGCTATAGCCGCTATCTGGTTGCCGATTTGGCTCCCATCAACACAACACGGCCCACCATCGGATCTGATCGCATCAAATCCCGCAGTGCAAGGCATTCGTCTGCTACTGAATTCACAATACATGCGTTCATAGTATTTACACAGCTTGTACGTTACTACTCCAAGCTACTGCGGCTGCTAGGCATCACCACCACCACTGTCGCCGTGGCTCTCACTGCACCGATTACCGTTGCCGCGCTGGTTACCGCTGCCGCCTTGACTGGCGCTACCACCCTGGCTGCCGCCACTGACCGAGCTCCCCGCCGCAAGTTGCTCCTGAGCTTGATCCAACGCTGTGTCCCAGTCTAACCATGGCGTCAAGGACTGCACCCAGGCACGCGCCAGAGCCCGGTCCAAGTCCATGGACGCCAGCTCCGCCGCCAGTGACGCCGGGGGCGAACCATCGACTGCGTTTGTCGCCGCGGATGAAGGACCATCTGGAGCTGGCGACGCGCTCGCAGGCCCAGGAGGGGGCTCAGGCGAGGGGTTCGCCGGTGGAGGTGACGGTGCCGCGTGTACAGCAGGCTGCGTCGGAGGCGGGCCTGCCGCAGCCACACCGACGGCCCCTAAGGGCGGAAGGTCCGCCGCCCACATGGCTGCGGCATTGGCCAGATGGGCCTCCGACCAGGGGTCATCGGGATCAGTGAAGGTATCTTCACCGCTCGCCCTGGCTGCCTCCCACATCCGTTGATACTTCTCCCGTCGCCCGGCGAGATAACTGGTGGCAAAGGTCTCCTCTGCAAAGCGGCACGCTCCGACGCGCTCGCGATAGTCGTCCATGGTGCTAAACGCGACGCGGCCGCTGTCAAGAAGGGGTGTGGCGAGTGCGAACGCCTGGATGCTGTCGAGGGCCGAGCCAACCCGCTCCGCTTGGGCGGGCAGCCGATGGACTTCCCTGCTTGGACGGAAGCGACCGTCGGACGGTATGAAGGGGAACATCGCGGCGGGGAGAACCTCTGTGTTGACGAAGCGCACGTACACGTCGTGTTGCAAGGCGAGGAGTAGGGCATCGCAGATAATAGCGCGCTGCCGGTCGAGACCCATGGTTGGGACTGGGTGGAAGATGAGAACAAACTCGACGGGCTGTGCCAGGTGGACTGTTCCTCTTGGTAGGCGAGGTGGGTTGAGGATTTGCTCGAGAGTGGTCCGCGAAATCGGTTCCTCATACATCTCGCCGCGGAAAGGAAGTTCAATGACCCTCTCCATCTTCATCACCAGGTTAGGGTCACAATTGTACACGACCTTCCGAAGACTTGGCGTGTAGCGGATCATGGGGTCGGTGCGAGTGACATCGCTTCCGCAGGAGTAGCCGACCACCGTTCCCAGAACCACGGTCTGCGCGCAAATGGCTGGCGCAAACTGGGATGTGACGAGTCGGTCTTCTGCGAACATGACGACCTGGAGGACCGGTACGGGCTGCAGGAAATGTCGCAGCGGCACAAGAAGATTACAAGAGCCGTCGTCGGCATATAGTTGGATGAAACGCACGGCCTTACCGAGACGTGTGATAGCGCGGTAAGCTGCTTGAGCTTGTTCGCGTTCGCCCCAGGAGAACCAGGTGTTGGGGTTGTTGAAGGCGTGTGGCTGCGGGAGCGAAAGGAGACCGCACACCCAAAGGAGGGCAGGCAACCGGCGCTTCTCCAGGTCGACGATGGGCCCACCAGGCTCCGCCTCCGCAAAGCGATATCCCCGGGCTCGATATTGGCGGATGCAGACACCACGCGAGAGGACATCGTCGATATGATCACGCAGACGAGCGCATGAGAGACGCAGCGGGATGAGGGTGCCGCGGGGAAGGTGGGAGATGATCTGCTCGACGAGGTGGGGGTATACGTCGTAGTGAAGCTTGCTGGGCTGTGCCTTGGGGTTAGCGCTCTGTACATCGGCTCCGATACGCACCGCGAGGTTGGAGCTGGATGCTACAGGGGCGGGAGGTGAGTTGATAGACGACATGTTGTGAATGGATGGTGGCGATGTGGTGAATGAATGAGGAGGAGTGGATGGTAGTCAAGAAGAGGAATGCGAGGTGGTCGGTCGCTGGCGAGGAATGTGTGCCGCCTATCAGCGTCACCTTTCACCGGCCGAGGTCCAGGCCAGGCACCCAAGCATGTTGGGCGAGTGGACCAGTACACCGCAGACGTCCAGTCGAGACCATAACGGAGCCCTCCTCGCACCGGTGCCGAGCCTCACTGCCCCGTCCACTCGACCTCGGCGGCAAACGCCTCCCGCCCCACGCAGGCGCGGTACTCGCCCATGCTGAGGAAGCGGATGCGCTCGTACACGTCCATCCCGAGGTCGGGCCCGAGTGTCGCGCGCACATATCGTTCGAGGGGGTGGAAGTTGTTCTGCTCGTCGCGCTTCCAGGCGAGAAAGTCGAGCGGGGGGAGGCTCATCCCGAACCCGGCGGCGAGGACGCCGTCTGCGTCCACGGTGACGTAATCGTCAAACTCGGAGGACGGGATGGGGATGCAGTCTGGCGGCACCTCGGCGATGTTGACGAGCGTGACGCGGACCGGGACGCGCTCGTCGAGGTCCGGGTCGGGGTCGGCGGCCTCGAGCGCCTTGGTGATGATGGTGCGGAGGAGGGCGCGGTCGCGGGCGTCGACGATCGGCGACGCGGGCGGGAGGAAGACGATGACGAGCTCCTCGATCTCGCGGGTGGTTAGGGCGCGGTGCAGGAGCGAGGGGAAGAGGGGCTGGCTCGCGTCGACGTTGTACACCACCCTTCTGGCTGTGGAGACGAGGGGCGCGGGCTCGGAGATGGGGAAGCCAGAGGAGGGGTGCGGCGGCCATGGCGGGCGCACGACCACCGTGTCCGGCGCGAGGGAGAGGGCGACGGGCTCGTCATCCCGCGACCCCGGACGGAGGCGGAGCGTGCCCAGCGCCGAGAAGGCGCCGTCGGTGGAGACGAGGCGGGGGTACACTGGAAAGTCGGGGCGGGCGTCGATGTCGAGCTGGACGGTGTGGGCTAGGAGGGGCCGGATGCGCTCGAGGAGGGGGAGGACGCGGTCGAGCGGGGCTGGCGAGGCCAGTGGGAGGAAGGCGGGGTGCCAGCCCTTGCTGTGCACTGGGGAGATGCAGCGCTCGCGGAAGACGAGATGCCGCGCCAGCACAGCATCCACCCTGTCCCGGAACCCCGAGGATGCGGCGCGCAGCGCCAGCAGCGCCGGCAGCTCTGCATAGAGGAAGATGGCGTCGATGATGTCTGGGTATGCAGTGTGGTCGATCATGGCCGGGGTGGAAGAGTGGAAGAGAGGGAGTGAGTGATGGAGAGGACGATACAAGATGGGGGTGGTGGCGAGATCTCGGTGACGGATGTTGTTGCAGGGTCGAGGGTGGAGCAAAGTAGCTCCGCGGCATGTTGCAGCACCGCTGCGTCCAGCACGTCGCCCAGTCCAGGGCTCCTCTCGACCTCGTGCGATGCAACACAGACGACGGCGTAGATACAGACGACCCACAACGAGCTACAAAGAACTGCAGTCTACTTCCCCTCTTTACAATCTATGTAGTGCCTCTCTCCCCCTCCGTCTCCAGCTTGTATTGCTCGACGCCGACGCGCTCGGTGTACTCTTTGGTCGTCAGGAAAGTGAACCGCTCCTCGTACCAGCCGGGGATGCGGCTCATCCTGTCGTAGAACCTATTGCGGACGTGACGCTCGAAGGGGTGCTTGTCCTCCGAGCCTCCGTCGATCGGCACGAACGCCCCCGCGGGGACACCGGCGCAGTTGACAAATGTGAAGCGCCGCGGCACATGCAGCGGCGGCGAGCTAATGTCGTTCCAGAAGATCTCGGTGTCGCGGAGCAAGGGCCGCGCAGCCCACTTGGCACGCGAAGCGAAGATGACGACAATCTCTGCGTCTTCCTCGTAGTCGTACGTGCCCAGTTCGATGCCCTCCAAGAGGTCTTGCAGCGTGATGGTGTAGACAATCTTGCTGGCGACTCGACAGCGTACGCTTCGCCCGGCGGCGAGACCCTGAGGCGGTGTGCCGAGTGACGGTGACTGCCCCGAGATGGTGCCGTTGCGAGAGGAGGGATCCGGAGCGCCAATTCCGGGGCGGTGAACGACGCACTGTGCTCCGAGGTTGAGTAACTGCCAGACCGAGTTGAACGTCCCAGCTTGCCCAGGGCCGGGGATGTCGAGGGTCGTCCACGAGAGTCCACGGCCAGCGATACGGCGCCCCCGCAGGATGTCGAGAGTGTGCCCCTGCAGCATCTGTTCGAGCGCCCCCGCGAGGAACCAGCACGGCTGCTGCTCGACGTCGACGATCAGCGTGCTGCGGAGAAGGCGCACGGCGGCGTCATACTCGGGCAGCTGCTTGAGCCCGCGCGGCCAGTTGCTGTACCGCTGGCTGTCGTCCTTGAGGCGAAGGAAGGTGAGGCCTGGGTGCCATCCGTTGAGGCCGTGGGGGCTGACAACGTCGGTGCGGACGACGAGGTGCTGGGCTAGGAGGAGGTCGGCTCGGTCGCGGCTCGCGCGGGAGCAGGCGCGTAGGCGGAGGAGGGAGGGGCCGGGCGCGTGCTGGAAGACGAAGTCTAGGAGGTGGGGATAGGCCGTGCTGTCTAGGACGGACTGCATAGTGATGGAGGAGAGGGGGAGATGGAGGCGAGAAGGATGAAGCAAGAGAGAGAGGAGAGACGGGTGTTGGAGAGGTCGAGGAATGTTGCGACTCGTGTGTGGTGGGTGGCGAGTGGAGGTGGGGTACAACTTCCCAATATTGGCCCGTTTCGAGGAGAGCACCACGTCAACCTCCACTTCAACTCTGATGATTGTGCACGGCTTGCATACGGCACGCTGCTACATAGGCGAACAGAAGAGGGAAAACGAAGGGAACTGTGCTATATCGGCCGCGCCGAGGCAGACGGGAGTGAGCGCGCAAGCCAGCATGAGACCAGCGGAAGCACTTTTGGTGCTAGTGTCGGCTCGACTCGCCCCATGCCGCCAGGCTGACGGCCTACCCAAGCGGCGCAGGCGGCGGGGGACCATATCGATGCACCGACGCGTACATGTACCCAGGGGGCACGGGTGGGAAATACACGAACCCGGGCGGCGACGGTGCCAGCGCCATGCTCAGCGGGGGGAAGTGTATGTGCGCCCCTGGGACCGGAATGGGCAGCAGAACTGCGATGATACCCGCTTCACCCGCTGCCACAGCGGCCTGGAGACGCTGGTGGCACTCGCGCGACGGCGTGCATCCCGGCACGCGGACGTCGTACTGGCATCAGCAGCTTCAGAAGGGAGACGTACGAGCCAGGAGAGCTGGAGAGGGCCGGTCAGGGTGGGGAACGGCGCGAACAGGTCGGGGATCCCCACCTCGCGGTGGATCTTGCCCGCCTCGATCTGGACGGTGACGTTCCACCCTAGCTCGCGAGGTCGCTGCTGTCAGCCACTTGGCCGCTGGATCGCAACTCACCAAATCTCCGAACGCAAAGAAGCGGTTCCTACGCTGGCCGTCTTTGCTTCTCGTAAGGTACTTGCCCAGAAGTACCTCGTCTTGGGCCCCGGGTAGGATGTGCCACACGAGCTGGTGGCCATCAACCAGCACCGTGATGCGGAGATCGTCGAGGAGGTTGGGCGGCCTTACGACGTGGACAAAGAACCGCTTTGCGGCCCCTGCACTTACATGCGTGCAGCAGCAGCACCCGGGGCCGCCATACTCCCCTGGGGTCAGCTCAGAACCGCAGAACGGGGCCATCGATTACAGGAGGGGAGGAAGTGACTTACCGTAGGGAGCCTCCTTGCTCGGGTCTATCAGGGAAACCTTCTCATCAGCACTGTGTCCCCAATCCCAATCACTCACCTGAATTCCGGTCCAGTGGCCAGTCCGGTAAACCCTCATAGAGGGGAGGGGAGCGCAACAGAGGGGAACTTTGAGTGGCAAGGTGGGAGAGCGGTGTGGAGTAGCAGTAGAGCACGAGATGATTATGGGATAGGTATTAAGAGGAAGGGTGGAAGTTGGGAGGTGGAAGTTGGGAGGTGGAAGTTGGGAGGTGGAAGTGGGAGGTGGAAGTGAGAGGTGGAAGTACCAGATGTGATCTGTGGCGACTAGGAGGCCCACTCGGACGTGATATCCCCCGCCTTCATCGCCGAGCGGCATGAGTCATTCAAGGCAAGGGCCCGGCAGTCGACGGTCTTTTGGCGGACGGCGTTCCTGCCCTGCGCGCGCGGCTGTTAAGTCTCACAAGGGGACGTAAATAAGCTGCTCCCCACGGGTAAGACAGCAGATCAAGTGCATGACAACGGCTGAGGTAACAGACTATAGTACTCCTCCCTCCTCCCCCTCGCTTCTCTTTCAGACTGAATACTGCGTCGATGGCAGCATTATAATAGGTCCGAACGGCAGCGCCAACCTACCCCTTGAAGCCAGAAATACTGCCGCGGGTAGCTCTTGGATTCAACTGCGTCAGACTTGCGCTTCCGTTGATGCTTAGTTGACGGGTTGACGAGCTTGCACCCGGGTTCAACCTGTGGCCTGACGTCGGACCTAAAACCGCGCTCGATCTTGGGCTTGATATCAATGGCCGCCAGCGACAGCACGGTAAATCAGCCGGAATGACGCCAAGCAGCTCGAGAGCAGCGTACTCCCCATGAAGTGCCACAGACGGACCCGAATGCGTGGTCCCTGGCTCGTCGGTCGTCCCGGGCTTGTCCGACCGCAGGCACTCAGCTCCGTGAGCAGTGGGTAAGTAGGGGCGTTATGCATGTCATCTGTAAGCATGAGCTTGTGTCTTGAGCTTGGAACTTGGCGCGGCTGGTAACCGTGACAAGAGCACCTGCTGGTGCATCAGCGGTTCCTGCAAGAGCGCCACGTAGTGCATGTGGCCCAGTCAGTGGTCAAGCCACATGTTACATCCGAATGATTAAGGTACAGCGAAGAAGCGTGGATGCGATACTTGGCTCCTGAGGCCTGAGGGTTGCTCGTGGTTGAGGATGCGGTCTAGGTCAGATCGATGATGTCGGGCTTGTCCTCCTCGTCGCTCATGATGTAGACAGGGCTCTTTGCGCGCACACCAGTCCTGCGCCGCTTGGCCTCGCGCTTGGTTTCGGTCTTGGGCTTGCGCTCGTGCTCTCTCTCGTTGTCCACGGCCCTGCGCTTCCCGCACTGGCACGTGCAGCGGGGCGCGGGCTGTGGATCGACAGCGCGTGGAGGATCGGCAGCGCGAGGAATGACGCCGAGCAGCTCGAGCGCCTCGCGTGGACGGTACTGGTGTTAGCCAGGAAGCGTTCGACGCACCATGAAGGTCACTCGAAGCCTGGGCACTTGGGGATCCAATCGGAAGCGGACGGAAGGGCGAACCTCCGCAAAGCCCGTGTCCTCTCCGCTGTGGTTAGTCCGAGGCAGGCAGGAGCACGTACGCGACAAACGAGGTGAGAAGCTGGTGTCAGCCAAGCTTGGAGGACGGCTCACCTTCTTCGCCTTGGGTCCGAGGGCAGAGCTGGGCGCGACAAACAGGTGGCGCTTTCCCGTCTTGCGCACCTTGCCCGCGGCGAGATCGATAGTGATCTTGCCCAGGTCGTCGATGACTGCCTGCGGGGCGTGGGCTCCGGGATCAGACCTCTCCTTCAGTCAGTAGAGGGAGGATGGGCGGCTCACAAGGCCTCCGAAGCTCAGGCTCTTCAGAACAGGTCCCAGCGGGCCCTCCTCGTTGTAGCTCGTGATCTGGGCACTCCTCTCGCCGCGGTAAAAGACGGGATGCCGGATCACCCGACCGTCGACGGAGATGTTGGCTGTGATGTCGGACTTGAATCCTTTTGGCAATTTGAACTTGACGGCAAAGCGCTGAATCAGTGACAGCGCACAAGGGCGACCCACCTGCCCGTTATGGCACTCTACGTGCTTGGAGACCTGGTCGTTCGTAGGAGCGGAGTTGGCTTGCGGGTACTCGGCTCGGGGTCAGCGCAGTCCCTCGTCGCCGCGCCTAGGTTGAAGCGACATGGTGCCAGGATCGAGGCAGTCCACGGGGAGTGGTGGTGGTGCAAGAAGGGGATGGGAAGTGTGGCTGGGGACGTCAGAAGGGAGAGCCGCTCACGTAGTCTAAACTTGTGGTCGTCATCGACTAATGTCACCTGCAGTCAGCGCACGCCCACGCCAGTGTAGCTCACCTCGAGGCCGCGCCAGAAGCCCGTCGTAATCTTCATCTCACGCAGGGAGGTCTTGGTGTAAGAGCAAGAGTGGTCTTGAGTGGATTGGATGGGGGAGTGGAAAATGGGCACGGGCAATGTTGAGACGCGAACAAGTGGAGGTATGCAGGGTGCACGGGCCAGGAACGCGTCCAGCATCCTGACGCATCGTCGCGTCCCGCAGAATGTCCAGCCGCCCGAACATGGCCGAAGATATCAAGGACATCAAGGTCGAACAAGATCATGAGCGTCCCGCGTCAGTAACAGTGCAATTGGACGCACTGCCAACAGCAAGGCCATTGGTGCCCTGCAGTTTGTCACGGAGTAGACTGGGTGGAAAGGAGGCCTGCCAGAGTCGTCATACGGAAGCATGCAACCGATCACCACAGTACGCACAACATGGATCGATGATTCTATGGACAGGGGGATACAAATCTGCCCGGTCTGCGTGCTACAATGTCTACTGCCCGCTCCCAGCTACTCGCCCGTCAGGTCGATGACCTCGGGGGCCTCACGCTTGACCCGCTTCGTCACGACGACGAGATCAGGCTCGTCATCGTCCTCCTCAATCTCCAGAACCACCTTGCGCTTCTTTCCAGTCTTGCCACTGTTCTTGGGTTCGAGGCTGTTGAGGTCCGGCTTGACGTCCTTCTTCGTATCCTCGTGAGAGAGGAGGAGGTTGAGAGCCTCCCGACTACGGTACTGCTGTTAGGAGGCACTCAACTTCAGATTCACCGAGAAGTACAGGGTCAAGGTCGGAGTCCCACTGGTCTGCACGAGATCCCAGATGCGATGAAGCGTCGCCGGTCCCTTGGATTCTCCACTTGAGTAAGTGACGAACAAGAGGCGGTTGCCATGCTCACCATGCAAACGTAGCAAGCATCTTAGTGTCAGGAGGTGAGGCATAAACTGTGCTGGCTCACCTTGCTCTCCTTCTCGGTCTTCGAAGTCGCCTCTTGGGCGACTGTTTTAAAGGTTCCCGTGTCGATGGCTTTGCCGGATTGGAGCACAAGCTTGATGGTACCTAGCTCTTTGTTGGGCTCTCTATTGCCGCTCTCAGAGATCTGAGCAGGGGCCTACGTTCAGCGGCTTTCGGGACCAGCAACGTACCAGCTTCCCAAAGGTAAGATACGTCCTGAGGTCTCCATTCGGGGACGAAGTGTTGTAGTGGGAAAAAACCATACTGGTTTCCTTGGGCAACTGGACAGGGCAGCGAACGAAGTGGCCGTCGATGAAAGTGTCACACCAAAGGGCGAAGGAAGAGCCGGGAGGGCGGCGAATACGAATGTCGAAGCGCAGATGTCAGCTTAGCTTGAAAATCAGAGAACAGTGAACTCACTCCTTCGCAGCATTCCAGATACTTCCACATGGTGCCGGCAGGATCAGAGTTGGGGTGGTCGAACTCGGCTGTTGTCAGCGTGCGCTCTGGGCATCAGGTGGCTTCTGTACAGCCCCCCGGTGGTGTCTCAGACTTGTTGCGGTCCACTCACGGAGTGCGTTCATGTCATTGCCGTGGATGGTGACCTTGTGTCAGCGCGTCAGGCAAGCTCGCTCCCCACCTCCAGGCCGTCCCAGAATCCGCCCTCGACTTTCATGTCGTCACGGGAAGAAACGAGTGCGGGAGGAAGGTGGGAAGGGTGGTGGCTGTCGGTTGTGAGGAAGGCTGGTTGAACGACGTGGTGTGCGGAAAGCTCGAGGAGGGAAAGTCGAGGTTGGTAAGCTTGCTGACGACGGCTGACGGAGAGGTGGGAGAGGGGTGCTGAGAGACGAGGTGTTGGTGGGTGAGGATGGTTCAGATGGTGAAGTGGGAGGAAGAGGAAGAGTGATGGAAACAGTGGGGGGTTGCAAGACGCGTCGAGTGTCATGGTGGTGGACATAGTCACCCGCGGAATCAAATCAGTGTGCGCACGGACCTCGACGCGCGTGTGCTTTCAAGGACGAGTCCGAGAGCGCACACGCACGGGCGCAACTGACGCAGGATGCTAGTCACTGGGCTACATGGGGTGCTTGTAGTGCAACCATGCACCGCTTAAAGGAGCGGCGCCACCGAAGACCTCCTGAATGCGCTAGACGAGGCTCTCGACATGTGTGGAATCATGAAGCTACGAGGTACAGTAAAGCCAAGATTACAATATCTTCATTACAAGAATACGGGCGGCCTAATTACAACTCGAAGGAAGCAGCTACGGATGAAGGGGTAGTTCCAGCTAGAGCTCACGGCGAGAGACGACACGACGAGTGCCGTCCTCGTCCTCCTCGTACTCCTCAACAAACTTGCGCTTCTTCTTCGGGGTTGGGCGCGGCGTGGGCGGTTCCTGAGAGGGGCGGGAGGAAGGGCGGCCGAGCTTGACTGGGATCGGCGCCGGCTCGTCGTCCGAGTCTGAGAGCTCGATGACTTCAGGCACTTGGACACGGGGCAGGATGTTGAGAGCCCTCAGCGCGTACGAGGTACGGTACTGCCTGGTCAGTGCCCCATCGAGAAGCTTCCCATCTCACATAGAATTCGATGACGAGAGTCGGTGCCGGGCGCCGGTAGAAGTGGTAGATCTGGGCTGCTTTTGCAGGCCCAACAACAGCCCCACTGCCGTCAGTTTACCTGAACACTGCGAACTGACTCGACAAAGGTGTGCAGTCCCTGGGGTTAGCAGGTCTTGGGGAGGGCGACTGTACCATCTCTCGGTTGCCTTTGAAGCCTGACTTGCCTCTCCCGGCGACCTCCGTCCGACCTGTAAACGTGCCAGTTCCGGCCGTGATAACGAGCCTGACAGTGCCGAACTCGTCGGCGCCGGGAGCGGAAGCCGAAGTGGCCTCCTCCTTCCGTCAGCTAGGTGTGTTCTGAAAGCCCTGCTCAACTCACATCCTTGATCCCAAACATGAAGCTCTGCCAGATCCCTCCGCCCTCAAGGACCTTGTTGAAGCCGTCCAGAACCACCTTGTCGCAATTGGAGACGAGAATGGATTTAGAGTACTCGTGCCCGTCTGCCGAGACTTCGATGGAGAGGTCGGCAGTCGACGCAAGGCCGCCGGTTGTCCACGAGGGGCGGCGGACCTCGATTGTGAAAGCCTGTGGTTAGCTCAGCCTGCAGGGTATCGCACGTCGCCTGGGCTGCACTCGACATAAGCCATCTGCTTGTTGGTGGCCGGGTTCGAGCGCGGATGGGCGTACTCGGCTGTCGTCAGTGGCGGACAGCAGCAGGCAGCTCACGAAGCCCCTTGTTGTCCGGACCTACGATGTTCATACCAGTATACTGGCCCTTTTCGGAGCAATACCATACTGATACTGCAACCTCGACGTCCCCCTTCACGCCATCCCATACTAATACCATACTATCCAGCAGTATATACCAGTATACCAGTATATACTACCCCTTATCTGAAGTGGCACTGTAGAGCCGAAGCATTCGATGTAGGTCCCTTCCCGTGGTTCAACTGTGTGTCTGGAAGGGCAAACTGCATGTCTGGTAGAGCTGGCTAGCTTCTGATAGTTCAGCAGTGAGTTAACTGTCTGGCCAGTGGCCTCGTTCCGACTCCCCAAGGTCACTCAGGGGTGTCTATACCAGTATGTACCAGTCCTACTGGTATGTGGGTCCACTGTATCCCTCATACCATCCCATACCGAACATGGAGAGCACAGTTGGACCTAGATACCATACCAATACCATACTGCCATACCAGTACACGGATACTAGTATACCACCCATCCCGATACCTTATGAACATCGTAGTCCGGACCGCGAATGGAGGCCTGGGGTTAGCCATGCCGCAAGATCTGTTCCCACCTCGAGGCCCTTCCAGTAGGCGGTTTGGACCTTCATGGTGGTGAGGATGTTGGTTGGTGTGTCTGGCTGGGAGGCGACAAAGTGGGCAGATGACAAGCATGATCCAGCGCCAAGGCGTGGAAGGGGTGTGGAAACCCCTCGCGGTGACTGATATGCGTGCGCCCCGGCATGCACGAGAGGCAACGCCCCCTTAGGTTCCAGACGGCATGGAACAGGCTCAGCACAATTCACACTGCTCACAGGTCACAGATTCATGCCGACCTACAGACGCCCAAAGGCTGCGGGAGGGATATCCAACGTTACACAACCCCCGTGTGGCTCAGATCGCGACCGTTCTCCTTCACACGGGCTATGTTACACTTCCGAAACGGGTGGTATAGTGGAGTTGGAATCAGCTACTCGTGGAGGGTGGAGGAGCTGGAGCTGCTGTCGACCTTGAAGAGCGACGTCTTCTCGTTGAGGGTAGCCGTGCTGGCACTGTCGAAGCTCTTGAGGTCGGCCTTCTCCGAGATCGACTCGCTGCGCTTGGTAGGGATAACACCGAGCTCCTGGAGCGCCTCCTTCGTGCGGTACTGCGTGAGCAGGGGAGCGGGATGGACATACGACGAAGCGGAACGAGTACACAGGCGTGTCCGGGATGTCGGTGACGTCGCTGTAGACAGTCATCGGGCCCGAGCGACGACCATCTGTCTTGCCACTGTGGTCAGTCTTGGCGTGGACGGAGCTCACGCGACGAAGGTGTACAGTCCCTGGAGTCAGCTTGAAACGGAAGGCGTACCCACGAGCTTGGCACTGCCCTTAAACGAGGGGGGAGAGGCCTCGGCCACGCCCTTCAACGTGCGGGCGACCCCGAGGTGGGCAGCGAGCGCACGGACCTCGATCACGCCCAGGCCCGCCCACTTGGAGCTATCGGCGGGCAGCGAGCCCCCCGGTCCCTGGTGTTAGCGGTGCTCGGAAACGCAGCGCACGTCCATCTCGCCGAAAGTGAAGTTGTGCCACATGACACCGTCGTCAGTTGCCGCGTCGTACCCGTGCGTGGCGCCGGTACACTCGTGGCGGAGGAGGCCCATGCCCCGGATCTTGGAGCCGTCCAGCTTGTACTTGAAGTGCTCGTCGGCCTTGATTCCAAACTTCCAGAAGCGGTAGTGGCGGCGGACGCTGATGTGGAACGTCTGCATTAGTGCGGGGTGGAGAGCTACTCACCTCGCCGGGCGTCACCTCGAGATACTTGACGTACTGCTTCGACTTGGGGTCCGAGTCGGGGTGGTCGTACTCGCCTGTGGTTAGCACTCGGGGCACGCACGGGTGACAAGACCGCTCACGAAGGGGCTTGCCATCGGGGCCGCAAATGGTGATCTGGTGTCAGCAGAAGCGCGCATCCTGGAGCTCACCTTGAAGCCAAGGCGCTTCCAGTCCTTGATGGAGACCTTCATGGCAAGGGTATGCGTGACGAGGTGAAAGTGAAGAAGGGGGGAGGGATGTGAAGATATGGGGCGAATGGTGAGTGAGTGAGTGGGTGTGGGAGTGGGCAACGAGCAGCATGGGCTTGGGCGCGGTGTGACTGGGAAAGGATGAGTGACGTGTCTGCGCCCGAGTTGTGTGGCACACACGCCCCCGATCTTCTACACACGCCACGCGGTCATATCTTTCCTTCTGGGGATGGGCGCAAGGAATGGAACGCGCTTGGAATCCCCCGAGCAGTTCGAAAGCACCATGGAACGCCTTTGGTTTAGCCGTCGCAGTGCCGTGATGGCCGTTGCCACCAGACTACTTTGACTGCGCGACTGCACGGCTTCATACGGGCACAAAAGAACTACGGAATGCGCCCGAGGGCGTTTTGATCTTCTCGACGCTCATACATCTCATTGCCGACCACTTCTTGATCCTCACTCACGGATAGCTGCAGGCAGCTTGGGTCTTCCGAGTTTGCCAATTGTTTTGGGCACGGCTAGGCGTGGAGAGTGGTCGAGCTGGCGCGGCTCGTCACCGGCGCCAAGGTCGTCTTCTCGTTGAGTGTGACCGTGCTCGCGCTCCCGACGCTCGACGCGCTGCCCTTCTCAAGGCACGATTCGAACTCGATCTTGCCGGGGATAATGCCCAGATCCTGCAGGGCCTCCGTGGTGCGGTACTGGAGTCAGCACAGCAATAGGATGCCCACCTTGAAGCAAAAGACAGTGTCCCGGTTATTGGTCCTGGTGAACTCCGCAGAGTAATCAAAGCGACCCCCTCCCCCCATCTGCCCACTATGGTCAGTGTAGCAAGGCACGCACTTACTCGACGTACGTATAGAGGCCCTGCACGTCAGTCTGCACACCTCTGGGCGACATACCGCCTTTGCGCAGCCCTTGAAAGTAGGGGCGTTGGGAATATACATCGTTCTTGTGTCCTGCCGCCGTCCCCGGCTCCCCCTCTGGAACCGAATCTCGATCGTACCGAGAGCCATCCAGGTGCGTGCGTCGCCTGGGAGGTTTCCCTCAGTCTGGCGTCAGCAGCACTCAAGCTGCGCTCACCTCCATCTCTCCGAAGTAGAAGTTCTGCCACTGGACACACCCATTCTGGGTTCGCTTGTTATATCCCTCCTCGTGCATACAAAGGAGAGGTCCGCTCCAAATGCAAGGTGAGACCAAGTTTCCGTCGACCAGAATGTCATAGCCCAGGACCTTCTTCATTAACCAGAACCAGCGGGAGCGGCGGATGCAGACTGTGAACGTCTGCCATCAGAGAGAGGATTACAGCAGCTCACCTGGCCCAGAACTGCCTCGATGTACCTGACGTGCAGGTCGTCATCGTTAACCTCGAGGCGCTCTGTGTCCGCATTCTCGTACTCGGCTGGGGTCAGCTCATTCGCTTCAATACAGTACGGAGAGCCTTGCCGTCCGGCCCGCACACAGTAACCTTATGTGAGCGGTGAGTTCTTAGTCCAGGAGCACGGTCTTACCTCTAGCCCCATCATCTTGCAGTCCTGGAAGAAGGCCTTCATTGTGGTTCGAGGTGCGAGATCGATAGACCAGTGGATTGAGTGATGAGTGGGTGATGAGAGAAGACGTTGTGACTCCAAGGTAAATGTCCTGCGGACAGCGTGTGGGAAGTGTTCTGCGCACTGCGGAATGCGCCCCTGCGACTCAGCACACAATTGCATCACTGTGGCCCTATGACTGCACGTGCTGCTACTCGTCGGTGAGGTCAAAGACAGTCACAGAACGGCGCTCGACCAGCCTGCGCGGTTGCCCCTCCACCTTCTCCCACACCTCGACAACCTTGTGCACCTCCTTCACGGGCTTTGCGACAAGGGGAGGCGAGGGTGTTGCCTGGGGCTTCGACACGTCGCTCTTGTCCAGGTACCCTATGGTAGTGGGGATCACACCGAGGCTGCGGAGGGCGCGCGCTGTGCGGTACTGACGTCAGATAAGGCGTGGCCGGCACGCACAACGAAGCAGATGCTGGCCGTAGGAGCGTTTTTGGTGGGCGTAAAGTTGCTGATGTGCAGCGGGTGCCCTGGCCCCACGATCTCGCCCCTGCGGTCAACTCAGCCAGAGTGCAGGGTGGGCGCTAACGTGACGAATGTGTGCAGCCCCTCTCGGTCAGCTGGGCGTGCGGACAGCCCACCTTCTCGTCGTGCCCTTTGAATGACCACGGCGGGTTCAGTCCCACCCCCATCCGTCGCGTGGTATGGCACCACCCGGAATCTTGATGGTACCCAGGTCGTCGACCTTGGTTTTGGCCGAAAACGGCGTGACGTCACCCTGGAATCAGTGAACGGCAGGCCCACTCACGCCCATCCGCCCAAACGCGAGGGCCTTCCAGCATCTCTCGTCCCCGCCGGCCTTGTTGTACCCGTCGACCGCGCTCGTGCGCTTGTACGCCGGGACGATGCCCGCAATGATCTTCTCCCCGTCCGCGTGGAGGGTGATGCCCACCGCCGTCGGGGACATGGGGCGGTGCAGGCAGACGCAGAAGCGCCCGGGGACGACCTCGACGTACTTGACGTAGAGGTTCTGAGCGGGGTTGGACGACGGGTGGTCGTACTCAGCTGGGCGTTAGTGACGCTGAGCAGACCCACGGAGCACGCGGTCGTCGGCATCGCGGATGGTGATCTGCTGTTATCTCGTGGTGTGGCGGCTGACTGACCTCGAATCCGGCCCAGGGTCCCGTAGTGATCTTCATGATGCGTGATGGAGGTGAGAGGTGAATCAACGAGTGGTTGACGTGGCGACGTGGGAAGTGTGACGCCGAAGGCGTACCATCGCGTACGAGCGTGGGCGGTGGATGTCGTGGGAGAGGCACGGCCGATCAGTGTAGGTCAATCGTTAGGGCGTTAGGGCTCGTTGGCCTGCGGACTTGCCAAGTTTCATCACACTAGCGCCCAGATCTCTGAACAGCCCGCACCTGCAGATGATACGCCCCTCATTCCTCGGTGAGGTCTAAAAGGGTGACCGAGCGCGTGGCCACCAGGCGGCGCGGCTTCCCCTCCTCCTGGATATACTCCTCGATAATCTTGCGCTTCTTGGAGACGTGGAGCTCGCTGTCGAGAGTAGACGAGGTGGCACGGGTTGAGATGCCGGTCTCCACCTCGTCCTCGACGTCAGACACGTCGTCCGCCCCAGGGATAACCTTGAGCTTGCGCAGCGCCTCGCGGGTGCGATACTGTCTCAGCGGGAACGCTCTTCCACTCACCTCGAAGCATACATTGAGCGTGGGGATGGCTGGCGACGGGACAAAGTCGGCAACAAGAAACTCCTTCCCCGGTCCGCTGACTGCGCCGCTGATGTTAGGTGCACTCAACGGACGCTCACCCAACGAAGGCATGAATACCCTGCGGTCAGCCCGCGTATGCAGTGCTGGCGCTCACCAGCCTGTCCTTCCCGTGAAAGTTTGGCGTGCCGATCTGCCGAACCTCGGACTTGTTTTGCGACGTTGCAGAGCCTTCCACACTGAGGAGCTTTAGAGTTCCAAGCTCGGGGAGAGGTGTCTCCGGTGGAAGACGTTGGCTGTTCTGGTCCTGGGGTTAGCATGTGGAGGCTGTGGAGCCCACGCTGGTATCGCCGAAGATGAAGTCGCACCAGCAGCTCTCGTCGTGCAGGACCTTGTTGTACCCATCTAGGGGATACACTGGTGTGTCCGGCCACGAGATATGGTCTCGCAGCAATCGCCCGTCTGCATGAAGCTTTTGGCGAATAGATCTGGGGGAAGAAGGGCGAGATGAGCGAATGGAGAACTTCTCGCCGGGAACCACCTCGAGGTACTTGGCATAGCTGTGTTGCTTGGGATTTGAGGAGGGGTGGTCGTACTCGGCTTAGGGTGTCAGCTCACGCTGGTTGTGATAGTTGTGATACTCACGCAGCGGCTTGCCATCTGGACCGCAGACGTTCACCTGGTGTTAGGTGAGACGTACGCACAAGCGCACCTCGAATCCAGCCCAGTGGCCCGTCGTGACCTTCATGGTTGCGGTTGATGGAAGGTGAGTGAGCGGGTGAATAAAGGAATGGGAAGTGTGAGGTGGAGCGTGAAGTGGAGGATACGTTCTTAGCTCGACGTGGCGTTCCCCACGCCCCGCCGCGTGTTGCGCCCGTATGTGATCTGCTAATGACAGAAGGGCCTAAGACGCTCCAACATCCTACACAGAGCCCCTGGTCACACTTGTCCATTTGATGTTGGACTACAATTCTCGAGGCAGTTCACAAGGTACACAGTCCTCTACACAAAGATGCTCCCCGCTCAGTCTTCCGTCAGGTCATAGATGGTGAGAATCTGGCGCTTCACGAGGCGGCGCGGCTGGCCCTCCTCCTCGAAGTACTCCTCAATGACCTTGCGCATGGTGCTGCGGGGTGTCGGAGTCTCGCCAGTGATGGTGTTGGAACGGGAACGGCTGGGTCCTGGGTCGGGCGCCGTGTTGCCCATGAAGACGACCTCGTCGTCGATACGAACCTGCGCGAGCGCCTCCGCGATCGCATCATCCGAAACAACGTCGTCTTGTTGGATGGCAGGGACAACCTTGAGATCCTCGAGAGCTTGGCGTGTGCGATACTGCTGTCAGATGCAATTTTAAGCTCAACCCACCATGAAACGGATGTGTAGTTTCGGCACGTCGTTGTTCTCCGTGAAGTCGTGAAAGGGGTAAGTGCGACCAGGGCCACTGATCTCTCCCCTGTTGTCAGGCCGCAGGTACGGTCTCGCTCTCACGTCACGAAGGCATGAAGGCCCTGGGTGTCAGCTCAGGCTGGTGGCTGACAGCTCTCTCGTGACCCACCAGCTTCTTCATCCCCTTGAAAGACAGCGATTGGGCGCCAAATGTGCCCACTTCGAGAAAGTCCCCGATTGTCCCACCGCAAATCACGAACTCGATGGTTCCAAGGGTATCGAGGGGAACTCCAGTTGGCAGGACTTGGTTGACCATCTTCCACCTTAGTATCGAGACACTGTGAGTACTCACCTGTTGCTTTCCGAAGAACAGACTGCTCCAACAGCTTTCGCCGTTGGTCACCTTGTTGAATCCATCAAAATCCGATTCGCACTCAGTCGGCCCCATGAGAGGCCCATCAATAACCTTGCCATCCACAGAAATGCAGGCTTCCAGATCCATCCCGCCAGGAGGGCGGCGAAGACGAAGAGTGAAGCGCTGCCCTGTAGTCACTTCAAGGTACTTGCGGTGATGGTGCGCCTGGGGATCGGAGTTGGGGTGGTCGTGCTCGGCTGGGGTTTAGAGACACTCGAAGGGATCTGTGAGCGTACGGAAAGCGTTTCCGTCCGCGTCGAGGATAGTCACCTGAAGTCAGCATGGGCAGGTGTATGTTGGTACACCTGACACTCACTTCAAGTCCGGTCCAGTAGCCGGTAGTTACCTTCATGCCGAGGACGTGTGTTGAGAGAGGCGCACGGTGGGGGAGGAGGTGGATGGTAGCAAGCACGTGTTACGAGGGCCGATTGGTGATGGATTGAATGGTGTGAGAATGATGCAGAGTGAAATGCAGAACGTGAGGTGTGAAGGTGACGACGTGTGCTCATCGTGTGGAGGGATCCGCGGCCTCTGCGCCCCGCCGTGCCCCTCAGCCGCCCAATGCGCAGCAAATGGCCTGGCCAGCTGGCCCGGAGGCATACAGAGCCACAGTGTACATGCGTGAGAGACAACGGACGTCAGCGACCGGCACTTTATGAAAGCGTGTATGAACGTTCAGTCATCGTCCAGTGTCAGGTCGATGACCTCCGACTCGACCTCCTGGTGCTCTACCATGTGGCGGTTCCCCTCCTCGTCCACCATGTACTGGACGGTCACGGTGACGCGTCGCTTGGAGGGACGTCTGTCGACGCTCTCCTCAGAGTCTGCAGAGCGCTTTCTAGAGCCCTCCGGGTCGGATTGCCCAGCGGCGGCGCCCTCCGTGGCCGTAAATGCCGACTGGTTCATGGCTGTGCGTGGTCCGCCCTCGAGGGGGGCACCAGCGATGATTCCCAGATCGATAAGCCCCTGGCGCGTGCGATACTGCTGTCAGCTGGGTGTGGAGGGGGGCTCACCACAAAGCATATGCGTCTTGGAGGAGCGGGAAGGAGGAGGATGTCGTAGAGAGGCTGGACGAGGGGATCCTTGATGATCTCACCGCTTCAGCGTCAGCTGACAGCTCCCTCGCTCACGTACGTGACGAAGGTCTGTAAGCCCTGGTATTAGCGTTGGGGCGACAAGGCACGTACAGGCTCTCCAGTGCCGACGAAAGTAGACGGCAGTGTCACCGTCTGCCCTGTTGCCGTGGTCTCGACGGCCTTGAGGTGGAGCACGAGGGTCCCGGGGCCGCCATTCGGCGCCAGGACGCTGGCAGGTACGTTGACGTACTCTGCGGGGGCGCCGTTCCCCTGATGGTCAGTGAGAGCGGGAAGGTGACTCACTGCGGGCTTGCTGAAGGTGAGGTACCGCCCCGCTGCGTCGTCACCCGAGACCTTGTTAAAGTGGGTGAGCGTCACGCTCTCCCACTCGGGGAGGAGCAGCTGGTGCTGGAGGAGGGCGTGGCCGTCGGCGTAGAGCTCGATGTGGATACCGTGGGTGGAGCGAGGGGGCCGAGCGATGCGAATCTTGAAGCGCTGGAGTTAGCGAGGAAGGTTGTGTCACCCACCTGACCCGCCTTGCTTTCGAGGTACTGCGCATGTGTGAGGCCACCGAGCTTGGCCTCCTGCGCCCGCGAGAGCTTCGGGTTCGGGGCGCTGCCGCTGGCCTCATTGTACTCGTGCTCGGCTGCAATAAGTGCGTGTAGGTGGAGATGGCGGGAGGGAAGACGGGAGGGACAGCAGTGACTCACCCAATGGGAGGTCGTCGGCACCGACAACCGTGACCTGCATGAGCTGAGTGCATGGAGTCGAACGCTCACCTCGAGCCCCTTCCAGTAGCCTGTTGGAACCTTCATGGTGCACGGTGGGCGAGTGGGATGACGATGAGTGACGAGGATGAATGAAGTGGGTTGGGTGGAGGAGAGCAGCGAGAGCAGGTTGGAGGGCGAGGAAGGTGGCCGAGGAAGGTGGTCAAGGAAGGTAAGTCGCCCCCCTGGACCTGCCCGCTCGGTGTACGGTGAGTCCTCACCTCCTTCTGGACAGACTGCCTGCGATCAGCTGAGCTCTACGTCTTCCCGGGACACAGAGCTAATGCTTAATTACTGTACATGGTGATGCGGACTAGGGAAAGCTACACTCTAGGTAAACATTGCTGCTCCTCACTCTCTAATCATCGTCCAGCGTCAGGTCGATGACCTCGGACTTGATCTCCTTGCGCTCGACAACCTCACGGTTCCCCTCCTCGTCCTCGAGGTACTCGACCGTGACCGTGACGCGACGCTTTCTGGGACGCTTCTCAACTCCATCAGTCACCTCCTCTTCGATCACCTCCTCCTCAATATTGCGCTTAGCCAGTTGCACGTCGGGTGTGATGTCGGGGTCGAGTTCGATGAGAGGCGCTCCATGTCTCGGAGACACCATCTCGGACTTGCTGACACCGCTGCCTGAGAGATCGCCGGGAAGGACGCCGAGATTGACCAGCTCCTGGCGTGTGCGGTACTAAGATTAGCACCTCCTCCCCGCCCCACATGACCTACCACGAAGCACACCCTGGCTGTTGGCAGGAAGAGCGACGGCTGGAAGCTGAGAATCGGGCTGCGGAAGGGCTCTCTCTTAGCTTCGCCTCTAGGCGTCAGTGACTGATCTCTGACTGCTGATACGTGATGAAAGTCTCAAGGGCCTGACGTCAGCTCTGCTCCCCAAGTGACCTACCCCTTCCCTCTTGCCCACGAAGGGAGAGGGGGTTGCGTCCGTCCTGCCGGTTGAGGCAGCGGCTCCCGTTTCGAGCTCGAGGATGATGGTACCGTGGCCTCTCGCCTGACTGGCAGAGCGAACTGAGCCGGTATGGCTGCCCGCCTCCTGTGGGATCTTAGCCACGGTGCCGTTGGGTAGGCGCTGACTCACTCTCGGAACACCGACTCCAAAGACCAGACCCCGCCCCATGGCGTCGCGGCCGGAACCCTTGTTGAAGACAGTGATCTTTCCACCGGGAGCATCACTGGGGATGATCCTTTGGGTTAGAGGGAGGCCATCGGGGACGAGCGTTGCGCGGATGGCGAAGGCTGTGGTCGGGGGGCGACGGATCCATATTCTGAAAGCCTGGGGTGAGCTGGCATCATGAGGAAGGGCTCCTCACCTCTCCCGGCTTGCACTCGATGTACCGTACATGCTTCGTGCCCTCCTCCTCAGGAAGGAGGCCCATGTATTCGTACTCGGCTGTGGTCAGCGGGGGACGGTGTAGATTGTGAGGGAAGGTGTCCAGCTCACGAAGGGGCGCGTTGCCTGGCCCACGGATGGTGACCTGTATCAGCGGGCTGCGGCAAAGACGCTCACCTGGAGGCCCTTCCAAGGGCCGGTGTCGACTTTCATGTCGAGGCGAGGAGAGTCGTTTCAGTCGAAGTGTGAGTTGATTGAGATGCGAATCGATGAAGTGTGAGATGATTGAGATGCGAATCAGTTGAAGTGGGTTGGGAAGAGGTAAAAGGATGGGGGCGAGGAAGGTGTGGAGGGAGCTTGTGCTGGCCTCTGATCTCTGAGTGGGTTGACTTCACACAGTCACCTTCAGCCAGACCTGCCTGGAGTCACGCCAGCCATCACAGTTCAACGCTGCGCTCCCGTTGTGCATGCCGGTGGATCACGGTGGAGACGCGCACCAGTCGCGCTACCTCCCTGCGAACTCTTGATGGCGCACAAAGCGCCTGCCGGATGCTGAACGGCGTTCACGAGTGAATGGTGGATGGAGGGAAACCAAGATGTGAACCGTACTCGAGTATCTGGTCCACTCTAGGCGTCGGCCATGTCCGCTTGCACGGAAGCCACCCGGCCGAGAAGCCGAGGGCCGACTCCGTGACACGGTTCCGCACGACTCCATTGCCATTCCAGGCTCTGTTCCGCGCTCGTCGAGCGCGTAAGAATGCACGCATTCCTCGCGCTGCCTCTGCTCTGGCGCTCTGGAGCACCGCGGAAATCCCAGACCTCCAACATCCGACTTGCCCGCTTCGCCGCCGAAGCTCGCCGAGCTGCCCACCCCTCCCCTCGAGGACAATATCAGCTCGCTCTTTCTCCCATTCTCCCACCCGCTAATCCTTCACACTCACCATGAGCCCCCTCGCCTCCCTCACCCGCGCTCTGCGCCCACCACGCCTCTCCGTCGTCGCCCCCACCGGCACGCGTACACTCGCGACCACCTCGGCCCTCCCGTCAATCCGCGAGCGTGTCGCTGCCGCCGTGACCCCCGAGCTCGTCGAGACGTACCAGCGCGACGGGGCGGTGTGTATCCGCGGCCTCTTCACCCCCGCCGAGCTCGAGGCCCTGAAGACTGGCATCGACGCAAACGTCGCCGAGCCCTCCGAGCGCGCCAAGGTCGCCTCGCGCCCCGAGGACCCCGGGTGGTTCTTCGAGGACTTCTGCAACTGGCAGACCAACTCGGCCTACAAGGACTTCATCGCGGGCTCCGCGGCTCCCAGCGCCGCCGCGGCGCTCATGCGCGCTCGCACCGTGCGGCTGTACCACGACCACCTGCTCATCAAGGAGCCCGGGACGACCCAGCGCACCCCATGGCACCAGGACCAGCCGTACTACAACATCGAGGGAGCAGACACCGTGTCTATGTGGATCCCGGTCGACCCCGTGCCCGAGGAGGCAACGCTCGAGTTCATCGCCGGCAGCCACAGGGGGCCGTGGCTCATGCCCCGCACCTTTATGGACAAGGAGGCCAAGTGGTTCCCGGAGGGGAGCCTCGCCGACCTCCCGGACATTGAGGGGGACCGCGCCGCCTTCCCCATCAGGAAGTGGGCGCTCGAGCCGGGAGACATGGTGTGCTTCCACATGCTCACCTTGCACGCTTCGGCCGGGACTACGTCGCGCCGCCGCGCGTTCTCCATCCGCTTCATTGGCGACGATGTTACGCACGCGCCCCGCCGCTGGAAGACGTCGCCCGACTTCCCAGGGCTAAGCGATGAGCTCGCCGAGGGCGTCCCCATGGACCACCCCCTCTTCCCCGTCGTGTGGTCGCAGGAAGGCGGCCAGATCGCAGGACTGTGAGGGGGGATGCCACAAGGAAGTGGGGAGCCCCAATGCAGGCTATACGCAGCGCGAGCTAATAGGAAGAGGTGATGACATTCAAGATGAAATGAGGTGTGGAGTTCGTTGCTCGATAAGCAATAACCTGCTCCACTGCTCTCCTCCATTCAACTCTTGTCAACGCGCAGGCCTCCCATGGCTCACAGGAGGCGTCAGCAATTCGCCAGGGATGAGCAAAAGGCCATGCACGCTTGGTTCTCGAAAGTTTCTAAAGTCGCGAGCCTAGGGAAACGCAAAAGCACAACAACAAGCAAGGGCGTGTAGCTCAGTTGGTAGAGCGTGTCATTAGCATTACGTAAAAACGTGTTCTTGACAAGGTCTTTGGTTCGATTCCTAACTCGTCCACAGCTAAATCTTTTGCAAGATGTGAGCTCATTTTTGCCCCTTCGCCGTGGGGCGCCTCGCCCCTGCGTCCCAGGTCCCAACTACCCCCTGGGCATTCTCTTGTGCCCTTCGGAGTCGTTCGAGGGGCACTGATGGTAGAGTGGACTTCCCGACACAATTGTACCATGACTCGATCTGGATAAGCTGATAGCGCTTAGCCCGCGTATCCATCGGAGTGTGCATGCCTCAAAGCCAATCGATCTGCAACATCTCTGCCGAGTCGTGGCTTCAAAGCCCTGTCACCTGCCTGGCAGCTGCTCAGTTGGCTCGGTGTACCCTTGTGGCTGATGTCTAAGAGATCTCTTGGCGGGGGAGGGGTGAGTGGGAGAGGGGGGCGGAGAAGAGGCGGGAAGGTTGCCGCCACTAGTAAGCGCCGGCCGAGATTGACGCCACACCAACAGCCACCGTCCAGGTCCACCTGTCACTCAACGATCCCTCGGATTCCTTCCACCCAACTAATCTTGCTCTTCACTTTCTCATCAACATTCTCATTCAGGCCATCGCTACTCATCCCGACGACGACGCCCGAGCTCAACTCCATCCCATCTTGACACTGCACATTCCATCCACGCAGCTCCAAGCTCCGGCCGGACCAAACAACCCCTCCCACCCCCCCAGCCTCCCTCCACCTCCACTTCCCCACTTCCGCCCACTACCTCGGCACACGTCCACCATGTCCGAGACGCCGAGCCGCCGCGGCGGCGCAAAAGAGGAAGGGACAAAACAGTCCCGTCGCCGCATCTCGCACATCTCCAAAGCCTGCAATGGGTGTCGTAGAAGGTGCGTCCTCTGTGGAGGCGGGAGCCGCTATCCGCGCGCTTGCGACCCGCGTCAACTTCGGTGGGGACAACGGGCTGACAGCAGGAAAATGAAGTGCGACGGCGCGCAGCCATCCTGCGGTGAGTAGATGAGTAGAGTGTGGCGGACCCCGCTGGCGTTGGTGGGCATGTGCGGGGGGCAATTGTTGTCGATCTGGCGCTGGCTATCTATCTTATCAAAGCCGCGCGCCGCCCTGGATACCAAGCCTTGCCGCCGGGACAGGTCGCTGACCCCAGCCATCTGCAAGGTGTACAAGGAGGAGTGCGTGTACAACCCCGAGGCGGACGGGCGGCGCTCGACGCCAAAAGCATACGTCGCGGCACTTGAGGAGCGCGTTCGTGTCCTCGAGGGCATGCTCAAGAACGCGGGTCTCGAGGCGGGCGCCGGCGAGGCCAAGTCCGAGCCACCAGAGGGCGAGACGACGCCCGAGACGGCGGGTCTTGACCGCTTGAAGGTGAGCTTCATGGAAGACGGCTAGCTGACGACAGATCGACGAGACGACAGGCGAGCTGTTCGAGTACGGCCCGACGTCGCTTTTCAAACACGTGCCCGAGGGCAGCGAGGACACGTCGCCCGCAGCAACTCTCGGCCCCTCGCCGATGGGTGCGCCGCCCGCCGTCGGCGCTGAGCGTCCCGCGCTCCTGCGCCCGCGTGAGGTCATGATCGCCGAGCTCAACTGCCCCGAGCTGGACGACGCGACGCACGAGAAGGTCCTACGCCTCTTCTTCGATTACTTCAACCCGCAGAGCTTCTGGGTCGATGAGCGCAAGTTCCGGCGGGACATGGCGTCCTCCCCCGTCGTCGACGTCTCGATCATCCGCGCGCGTCGCACCGCGCACTACTCCCCGCTGCTGCACAACGTCGTGCTAGCGCTCGGCGTCGCTTTCCTCGAGATCCCCGTCGAGGTGCGCGAGCAGTTGGGCATCGCGTTCAGCAAGCGCGCCAAGGACTTGCTGGAGGAGGAGGCCGAGACCGCCATGCTGTCCACCGTTTCCGGCACCCTGCTGCTTGGAAGCTACCACGCCTCCGTCGCGCGGCACAACCTCGGCTTCATGTACTCGGGCATCGGGCTGCGACTCGTGCAGGCCCTCGGCCTCGGCACCAACTGCAACTACTGGGTCACGAACGGTGCGATCACCGAGGAGACCAAGCAGTCGCGCTACAACATGTGGTACTGCGCGTACATCCTCGACAAGTGCTGGTCGACGTACGTCGGCCGCTCGGCGGCGCTCCCCCTCGCGCAGCACGACATCCCTGTGCCTACACCCGACGCCGAGGAGGACGAGCTCATCTGGCACCCGATCATCCACACGCCGCGCTCCGAGACGTTCGACCCCAAGGTCGGGCAGGCTGCACTCGACCTCTCGGACGCGATCGCGACAGCCAACGCCGAGCCTGTCAAAGGCTGGCGCTCGACGACGTTCGTGTGGACGATCAAGCTCAGCATCGTCGCGGAGCGCGTGCTCAGCACTGTCTACTCGATCAACTTCAACATCCGCTCGACCAATGTGAGGCATGTGGTGTCCGAGCTTGAGTAAGTTGCAGCTAGTAGTTTGCTCAGAGCTGACGTCAGTGTCCTGCTAGAGAAGTGGCTCGATTCGATTCCCGACGAGTTGCGCCTCCCGACGGCGGGGCGCAGCGAGCGCGTCGTCCCAGGTCACATCCTCAGCCTGCACGCCTTCCACTGCTTCATTCTCATCCTCCTGCACCGCCCCTGGTTCGCGAACTGCGCCCCCTCCGCGCTCGACTCGGGCCCCGACGGCTCCGTTGCCAAGTGCGAGCGCGCGGCGGCAAAATTTATGACTATCTTGCAGATGTGGCGCCGCTGCCCGGGCCTGCGCTACTCGCCCGTCACGCTTGGCCAGGTGGCCTTCTCGGCGGGTACGGTGCACCTGCTGAGCGCGAGCCACTGCGCGTCCAAGCAGAGCCGCAAGTTCAAGTCGTGCATCGAGCACGTGCAGACCTGCATCACCGCGCTGCACGAGATGGGCGAGACGCTCAAGTGCGCGGCCGTGAGCGCCAACACGCTCCAGAAGCTCCTGGACGAGAGCTACGCCCCAGCGCCGCCCAAGCCAGCGCCGCCTCCCGCGCCCGTCCCGAGCGCGGGCTTCGACATCGCCGCCATGCTCCAGAACCCCGCGTTTGCCGACCAGCTCAAGTCGCTCGGCTGGGCGCCGCCCACCGCCGGCGGGTCGAGCACCGGCCCCGCCCTCAGCACCGGCACGGGCGGGAGCGCGGCGTCGACGCCCTCGGCGCCCATGAACGGTGCGCCCAACGCCAACGGGAGCCAGGCCATCGACTGGTCCCTCTTTGGCCACCTGCACCCGCTGAGCAACATGCCGATGAACCCCGCCAACCAGGGCGCTGGTGAGCAGGGCCAGAACATATACGACGTGTTGTACGCCGGCGCGTCCGAAACACCGTTCCCTGCTGGGAACGCCTGGTCGTGGCCCTTCGGCGCGACCGACGGGGCGGGAGTGGGGCTGTAGCATGGCGAAGCGGAGGTACCCTGTACAAAGATGTATGTATCAGTCACATGTCCTACACGACCTGGGCTACAGCTGTGTGCCAGCGGCCAGCTCGGCCAGCCACGTCACGGCCTCGCCACATGCGCCACCTAAGACCGTGAACGGGACACACAAAGATCGTCAGGCACTAGCGCCCCAAGGCACGCGCGCACGCACACACATTCCCCACCACTCCACCTCACATCAGCATCTCCTGCTCCGTCCACCTGCAAAAGCCTTCTGCGCACCCAAAAGGTAACCTGATTCCAGTCATTGAAGCCCGGCTGGTCCTCGCCGCGATTCGAACGCGGGGCCACTCCCATAGCTAGACCCTAAGAGAGTATGATAACCACTACACCACGAGGACAGGTGTTTGGTGCTATCGCCCGCGCCCGGCGCGCTGTTGCCCTCGTTGCCTCGCGCCGGGTCGCTGCACGCAGCCTTGAGGATGTTGTGGGTGCATGTGCCGAGCCGAATGGCCTTTGGGATCGTCATTGATTGTCTTGAGCGCGAGTTCGACTCGCACGGAAGGTGGATGGCTTGGTGCGTGTGCGCGCATTCCTCGGGTGTCCACCTGTGCGCGCGTGTTGTACGCAGGAGGCGGTGTTGGATAGTGGATCTTCTGGGATACGTTGGAACCGGGCGCCCTTACATGCATGGGTAGATGTGGCTGCGGGTGTGTGTCTGCGCGTGCGTTTGAGCCTGCGTGTTGGAACCCGGTGAGTAGCCATGAGTCCTCTCAGTCGCAGGTGAGTACCAAGCCAGGACGTACACATCTATCTGCGATCCCATAACCAATGCAGCTCTACGGATTCAACACCGTCCCATGCCGGTCCACGATCTTCATGAGCTCCTCGTCGAGGAAGCGCATGCCTTCGATCCCGGTCCGCCGCCCCTGCCACCACGCCTCAGCGGCGTCTCTTGCCCAATCCGCCTGGGGCAGCTTGTCCAGCCCCACAGCGCGGACTTCTCCACCTTTCCTCCCCTCTCCGGGCCGCGACACCCGCCCGCCCTCGTTGTCCACGCTCCCGCCTACCGCCGCGACGCCGCGCCGGTAAACGGCCAGCGCACGCTCGACCAACGGCCGCCACGAGTACTTGCGCTTGAGGTGGTTCACGAGGTGTACCTGCCACTGCGGCGCCCACGCCTCCTCGTCGTCTCCCGCAGGGGAGCCGGTTCCGGCGCCGACATCGTCCAGGAAGTACGCGTTCATCCATGATCTGGGCATCTCGGCGAACGCGTTGGCAAACGTCTCGTTGCGCCGCAGGGAGACTCCGATCCAGTGCTGGTCCGTGATCACGGGGTCGAAGTTGGTGTCCGCCCCCGCGAGGACGCTCTCGACAAACTCGAGGGCGAGGTGGGAGACGCGCATTGCGAACACGCCGGCGTTGACGCCGTTGTGGTCCAGTCCGAAGAGGAGGTGAGCGTCGAGCGATGACGGGGGAAAGAGGACGTGCAGTGGAACAGCGGGGTCGGTGACGAACGCGTCCGCATCCGAGTAGCTGCGCGTTAGCGTCTCAAGCTCTCTCAGTTTGGCTGGCTGCAACTCACACCAGCCACTCGGCCGGCTGCTCGCTGCGCAGCTCGCGCGCCAAGACGCGCCGCAACACGTGCTCCTTGTTCAGACACCCGCGCGGCCCGTCCTCGACGTATCGCCCGGAATCGCCAGAGTATCTGTACCCCCACGCCTTGGCGTACAGCGCGTGGCTAGCGCGCGAGGCGGCTGCGAGCGAGCCCTTCGGGAGGTGCTGGACGATCAGGATCGGGTGCTTGGACGCCGGGGCGCGGTTGGCTAGGAGCCTCCGGCTCGAGCTAATGGCCTCGTAGCCGTGCCACGTCTCGTAATATGGGTGGGTGAGCCAGAGGATGAGAAGGATGCCGGACCCGAGCAGCGCCCCAAGAGCGTGGCGCGGGCGGAAGCGCATGGTGCGATGCGGCCTCCAGCGGCGGCAATGAGGAGGAGGGCGGAAGAGAGCGGAGACGCGTCGAGTGCCAAACGTGTAGAATGTAGATCTTGGAGAGAGTGTGAGAGAGGGGTGCAGTGGTTCGAGGTGCCAGGCGGACATCTCAGGAACCGCACCTCCACCAGACCCACCACGTGACACCGGTGGTGGAGGTTGTCGTTTCTCACACTCCGCCCCACTCTGTCCACTCGCTCTACCGATAAGGTGGTGATACACTGTCAGCACATCTGTGCGCCCTCGCTGCTCACCATCACTCAGCATCCTCTAGATGGGACAACCTCCACGTGGGACAGCCCTTTGACGGCGCTCTAGTAGCCGGGACCGTTGTCACGGTGGCTGACGAGATCAACGGGGGCATGGTCTCTATCCATCCGTGCGCTTGCGCCCCCAGGCCTCGACCAGCTCAAAGTCCGACTGCAGCGCCCGCCGCTCGGCCATGCCTGGTACGATGACTACCTTGCTCAGCAGGGCGCTCAAGACGTGGTAGATGGGCGCCGCTGAGTTGTTTTCAGCTGATGCAGTGCGCCCAATCTCGGCCTCTTGAAGGTGGGCAAGGGCCGAAGGGCCGTTGATGGGAACCGAGCGCCCCGCGAACCACGGTCATGCCCATTCCCCCACCCCCACCAGGCCCTAGATATCGCTACGCGTCGCCATCTCGGCCAGTGTTGACGCGAACGGTAGCCACTTGGGTAGAAGCCAGAAGATGAGAAGCACAGAGATGGTCGATGCAGATCTCACTTGAGCCCTCGCTTACTCGCGTCAGCAAGCGCTGCTAGGTAGGGCGAGATGGGCCGTGCATGAGGGCGTGTGACTGCGTAGGAGGCGGCGTTGCGTCGGAGAGGGGCACACACCCGTCTTGGCATAGCATTTGATCACCGATGGGCAATGCGCACTTCAGCGCTCCAGCCGATCATCGGTGTTGCGACAGCCAATGCAGGTCGAGTGATGTTCCAAGGTGCATCGGAACGCTTCTCCAGATGAGGCGTCGCCTATCACCATGTCGTGGGAACTTCTTGGCCCAGCCATTGATGCGCGTAGAGTCTCGTGACTGCCTCTCCGACGTTCTCCCGACAGATGCAACGAGTTCCAGGCCATCACCGAGCTGAAACATCCGCGCCCGCTGCACGGGCGCATAGAGTGGTAGCAGCGGGTCTCAATAGCGGACAATTATCAATCCGTTGCCCTCCAATATGAATTTACTTCAAACGAGGGTGAATGAGAGCAAGGCGCAGGACGCGGGTGCGTCATTCACAAGGGACATTGATCGGTGACGTGCTTTGGCGTTAACTGATCGCCTTCTTGGCTGCTCCGCCTGTTCGAACGGTTGCATTGCCAGGAACAATCGCGATAGGCCGATTGTGGTTGGCTGATGGCTGATAACCCCTCTTCCACCGCAATAATACCAAACAGCTCGAACAGGTGACTTGGGAGGGCGGACTGCAGGGGGGCGCGCAGGGTGGGAGGGGAGCAAGACACCGGCGAGTCCTGCATCTCCTGCTAACTCCTGCATGCCTCCATCACAAGCACACGCACGCTGCGCCCGACCGTCTTGGGCTGCCAAGGCAGTTTTTTATAAGCCAGAGCTGAGCGTGGCATGAAGCAGCACCCACCACCACACTTACCACCATGTCCCATCAGCCGCGATACGATCCGTACGGCGCGGAGCAGCAAAACGAGTACTACTCGCACCAGCCCGACTATGTCCAGCAGCCCGAGGCCAACCCATATGCCCAACAACATTCGGGGTACACTGGGAACGATGTTTACGGGGAACGACCCGCGTACGACCCCGACCACACCCCCTACGACCGCAGCCCGTACCGCTCCTCCGATGAGAAGGGGCCTGGCGGCCACGAGCTGCCCGTCGCCAGCAGCGACGGGAGTAGCGACTTCAACGACATTGACCCCAACTCGGGCGTCAAGCGCGGCCTCAAGACGCGCCACCTGTCCATGATGGCGCTCGCTGGCATTATCGGTCCCGGCCTCCTCATCGGCGCGGGTGGCGCTCTCGCCAAGGGCGGGCCCGCGTCCCTCATCATCGGCTTCGGCGTCATCGGCATGGTCGCGTTCAGCATCATGCAGTCGCTCGGCGAGCTCACGACCCTCTACCCCACCGGCGGCGCGTTCACCGGCCTCGCTGACCGCTTTGTTGATAAGGCGTTCGGTGTCGGTGGGTACTCCACAACGCTTCCCGCTGACATCAGCTCTCGGCTGGAACTACTTCATCATCTGGTTCTGCGTCCTAGCCAACGAGTATAACGTCCTGACGTCCATCTTCTCCGTGTGGACCACAAAGGTCCCCCAGTGGGGCTTCTTCCTGATCTTCTGGGTGAGTCTGAGCGCAGTGCCAAGGCAGGCGAGGGCGAGGGGAAGAGTCTGTGCACGTGCGAGGAGCGCATTGGACGCCTGGGAAGCCCGGAGTCATGTCGTGGGAGCCGTGATAAGGCCGCATGGACGATGGTCACGACCACTGGCCTGCCAGGCCAACCGCGGGTGTCAACACGGCAGAGTGGCAACACCAAGCGGGCCGCGGGCCGGCGGCAGTTTCAGGGGTACAAACCTGGCACTGCATATCGCGTCATCACCGGGTCGCTCCGGCATTCCCAGGTTGAGCGCTCGGCGCTCAACTGTGCCATGCTGCTGCGCTTGCTTTGCTCGCTATCGCCATCGTGGGTGGCAAGCAGCACGTTCGGTGACGAGGAGTGGTCTCGCAGATGCTCTGTGGAGCCGATGCCGATAATTGGGCCGGCGCCGCTGGCCCCGGTTATCCCCCGCCGTCCGCCGACCCCATGACCGCGGCTCGCTTATCCTCTCGTTGTCAGTGACGTCCGCTGACCTCAGTTTGCATTCCTCGCATTCCAGCTGCTTGGCGTCGAGTCGTTCGGCGAGGCCGAGTTCTGGCTGGCCCTCACCAAGCTCGTCGGCCTCTTCGCATACTTCATCTTCTCCATCGTGTAAGTGCTGAGCGCGGGGAGGGTGGCGCAAGGCAGTGGCTGACAGCAGCTACGTGAGCGGCGGTGTCAAGGGCGCGCCCGCCATCGGCGCCCAGTACTGGAAAGACCCCGGGCCGTGGGTCAACGGCTTCCGCGGCGTCGCGACCGTCTTCGTCTTCTGCTCCACCTTCTACGCCGGTGTTGAGAGTATCGCCGTCGCCGCCACGGAGACCAAGAACCCCAGACGCGCGGTCCCAATCGCCATCCGTCAGACCTTCTGGCGCATCATCTTCGTCTACATGGGTTCCGCTATGTGAGTGCGCGCTCGGGACGTGCTGACCACTAGCTTCTATGGCCTGACGACCCCCTCGAACGCTGCCGACCTTATCGGCGACTCGAAGGCGGCAGTCAAGAGCCCCATGACGATCGCGATCCAGAACGCCGGATGGGAGGGCGGCGTCCACCTCGTCAACGCGTTCATCTTTGTGACCTGCCTCAGCGCGTGCAACTCGTCCATCTACATCGGCTCGCGCACGCTCCTCTACATGGGCCAGAACAAGAAGGCGCCCAAGATCCTCGGGTGGACCGACCGCCGCGGCGTGCCGATCCCCGCCATCATCCTCACGAACGCGTGCGGCGCCCTCAGCATGATGAACCTCTCCACCGGCGCCGGCAAGGCGTACTCGTACATTGTCAACCTGTCGGGCGTGTCGACGTTCCTCGTCTGGGGCTCGATCAGCTTCATCCACATCCGTTTCGGGCGCGCCTGGGCCGCGCAGGGATACTCGCGCAGCGAGCTCCCCTACAAGTCCATGCTGTACCCGTACAACGCATACTTTGGCCTCTTTGCCAACATCTTCCTCGCCCTCGTGCAGGGGTGGACGACGCTCTCGCCCTTTGACGCCGGCACGTTTGTCGACGCCTACATCCTCCTCCCGCTCTTCTTTATCATCTACATTGTCTACAAGCTCTGGTTCAAGACCAAGTTCTGGCGCGTCGACGAGATGGACCTCCAGTCCGGCCGCCGCCGCGACGTCGACGATCTCCAGAAGCCCGCCGCGAGCAGCTTCACCTCCGAGACGCGCCCCGGTTTCTGGAAGCGCCTCTGGGTCAACTTCTAGTGCCCGCGAATTAGACATGGCTTGGGTTTGGATGCCGCGTGCGCGGCCTTTCTCTTGTGTATGTTAGCGTTACAGGTATGCCATATACGACTCTCATTCTGTCCATTTTCTTGGTAACGGTTGAGCATGACGAGCATGTCAGCGGCCTCCGAGAACTGCGCTCCACTTGCAAGGCACGGCGGCGAGGCACCTCCGCGCTTCCGGACAAATGATCGAGTGGGAGCAGCAGGCACAGGCACCTACATGACGAGATCGACAGCATCGCCACCTAACGGCGCCTGATCGCGGCCGCCGCATGACAAGTGCTATAGAAAGGCCGTCCGATGGCCGTGCGTCCGATGTATAGAAAGGCCGTCCGATGGCCGTGGGCGCAACTTGGTTAGTTGGGGGCGCATATTGCGGCGTGTGCTTGGCGCGATCTATTTCTTGAATCAGCTGATCCGCATGATCTGGGCGTGATTGAACCGGCGCAGCACGAGGTATACAACAAGCAGGTCCCGATCAACTGATCACTGCAGCCGAGGTAAGCGGCTGATCCGTGCGGCTAAGAGGTCACCGGTCCGGCCCCGGACAGTCGATTCTTTAGTCGTGTTTAGTTGTTTAGTACTGTCTTGGTCCATGACCGAGACTCCGGGTACGCATTCACCACCGACACAAGCGGACCCGTTTAGAACTGGGTGAGACCTGTGTCGGATGTGAGGAATGCTGGTGCCAGACTGCACCGCCATGGTTCCTCGTCGGTATCCTTGTCACTTGTCACGGCGTGGCCTCCCCGCTCCCGTAGCCGACGTCATCACCTCCCCCGCATGCACACAGACAGACTCTTGTAACCTTTTGCATCGAGCACCCGCGGCGATTAGGGGCAGAGTAGTATGGCAGTTTAAGAGAGTGCCACGGTGCGACGCGAACTGAATCAAACGGACGCTTACGCCTCGGTGGCGCCAGCGACGTGCTCGTGCGAGCGCTTCTCGGTCATCGAGACGCCCGAAGCCTCGCGGCGGTGGTTCTCCGACTTGCGGTACTGGAGACCGGCCATGACGATGAGGATGAACGAGATGAAGATGAAGAACCACGCGAACCAAGCGCAGATCACTGGGACGTCAGCGGCTGCATGGGAACAACAATGGATGCACGGTGGGGGCAGGGGCGGCGGGCGGTGGCTCGGATCGCTGTCCTGAGTGCCAGGCTGGGCGTCGTCGGTGGCCCGAGTCTGGCGGCGCCAAGCCCTCCGGGCCCCGCCCGGCTGCGGGGCGCCCTCCCGTCACCTGACTCGGTGGCGCAGTTCACTCACTGGCGTAGTAGGCATAGGTGTCGCGGTAGCGGAGCGACTTGCCAGTAGCCTTGAGGAGCATGGAGATCGTCGAGGAGGGGATGCCGGGGGCGGTAACGGAAGCCTGGCGGTTGACGACAATGACAGTGGCGGCAATGGCGACGGCGAAGAGGAGAAGGGTGCAGAAGCCCATCAGGAACTCGTTGATGTAGCGGAAGGCGCGGGGCATGCCCTTGCGCTTCTCAATGAAGAGCACAATCTCGGAGATGATCTGTGTGTCAGCGCCTGAGGGCGCAGCATATGCATAGTGCATGCAATCCGCAGCTGCATCCAGCATCGAGAATGCTGGGATGCGCACGCAGTTCCGAGCACCTCAGTCCCTGAGGTCCGGCGACGGTGGGTTCACTCACAGAAACAATGACGCCGAGGCCGGCGGCGGCGCACGCACAGCCGAGAATGGCGAGCACATCGTCGGCGTGGATGACGGCACCCTTGAGGAGCTTGGACTGACCGTCAGCTATCGCTATCGATAGGGGTAGGATGCCCGCGTCGGCGCGGCGATCCATCCCCGTGTCGCCGACTATCTCATTCCGGCGATCAAGATAGCCTCCGACGCTGCCGATCGCCCCTCCGGGGATAACGGGGGGACCCCGCGGAGGTGGCGTCGTGGTGTATACTCACAGCGAGCTCGCGGTCGTGGTGAAGGTTGGAGAGGGCTGCTGTCAGCGGGGGCCACACCGTCGGCCGGGGGTGCAGGGTCTCGCGCGGCCGAGACACCCCGCGTCTGCGTTGACTCACACTTGCCCGAGAGGCCGACCACACAGATGGTGAAGGCGAACGAGAGGAAGAGGGACACCAGACGCGCGGTGAGCAGAGTCTTGATGCTGGCCATTGTGGGTTGTTCTTGCGGTGGTGTTGGTGAGAGTAGAACAGGTGGGGGTAGGGGGTCAAGTCGCGGCGGCAGTGGCAACAATATAGCTTTCATCGATGGGCTAGGCACTACACACTTGGACTGACCCAGCGCTCGAGGAGGGCGCCACTAACGCCCCGTGGGCGAGGCCAGTCGGCGCGGGCTCTCATTACCCGTCCGGCAAGAAAAAGTTTGCCCTTGGCATTGGTGCGTCGTGTGCGCCGGCGGCGCGCTGCACTGGAATGGGTGGCGGCGGGAGCCGTAAGAGGCAGCCTGCAACCTGGGGGTGGCGCATTGTTTTTGCAGCGGAGCGGATGACGAAGGGAACGTGTTCCTGGCTGACAAGACAATTCTTCTCCACTGGCCCTCCTGCGCGGCTGCAGCTCTCCTGCCTTGGAGCCCTGCTGCAGCCTGAGCCGCGCGAACACGTGAAGAAGTGTCCTTTCGGGGGAAGCCCGTCCCTCCCGCCAAGGCACAAGAGCAGAGCCCGGCAACTCTACTCTCGAGCCTAGTTCCCTGCCCGAACAGCACAAGCGCAACATCACGGCCCCGAGTGAGAGTGACGACTTGCATGCCTCCCCTGAGGTTGATGAAGCACTATTTCGAACCGGACGTGCTGACTAGACTGTTTTACATGCCGCATGCTACATGCCAGACGTGTCGCCAGTCGCGTTCGTGCGCGACTTTAGGCTTCTTGTCTTCTGTTTCGTGACCAGCTGATACATGCTAAGAAGGCATCGAAAAGCTTCGCGCACCGGGTAGCGCGCAGCAGCGGGCGGCGCCTTTGACCCGAGTCTGATGAATAGCGTAAGGAGATCGAGGCAGGCACAAGGCCCCGACATGTGAGACCGCTGAGGGTCCGGTGACCAAAGCTCCCAGCCGGCGAGCCCAGCCGGGCAGCCACCCAGGGCCCCAGCGGAATGGATGGACGAGCACATGGTCCGCACCGGGCGGGCGCCGATGACCTTGCCAGTCATCACTCTCATCAGCATGCCGATTGATTGGGTGGGGTGACGCGGCTCCACTGCACGGCGCCATCAAGATCGACTCTTTGCAGAACAGATTAGGCAGAGATCAGCACCCCAGTGCCCCACAGCGCAGCAGCTCGCACGACCGGAGCATTTTCGCCCCCATACCCTCCCCGGTGCCCCCGGTGCCAAGTCTCCCCAGCCTGAGCTTGCGTACTTTGGACGCAGAATTCAAACAACGCGGCCAGCATGCCCGCGCCTCAGGACTCGGATCGGCTGTTTCAGCATGCCCTGGACTTTTGCACGGGCCCTAACGCGTCCAGTGGATAGATCATGGACGCGACCCAGAAGATGGCGGGACGCTGCGGCGCACATCGAGGGCGGGGCGGCGCGCGTCGAGGCCCAAGGTCGAGTGGAGGCGGGGCGCCAGCACCTCCGAGCTCCGAACGGGGCAAGCCGGGCACAAGGTCAGAGGAGCTCCGTGTCCGTCCGTGCACCGGCGACCCCGCCTCCACCACTTCGCACTTCGGGATTCCCGGCTGCCTGATAAGCGTTGCTATGTATAGTTGTCGCAGCGACGCGCTAGCACTAGTGCTAGTGAGCTAGTGAGACCAGCACAGCCGATGCCGGCCCCACGGTCCCCCGCTCCTTCTCTTCTCGTCGTACTCTCGTTCTCGTGATCACGTACTTGTTCGACAACACACGTTCGAGGAACCGGGGTCCGAGGTGTGGGGTAACCAAAAGAAGCCGACTGGGTGACTTGCATTCCGCCGGGTCCGAAGATAAGCGCCGCCTGCCGATCAGCCGGCCGACGAGGGCTACGATGGCCGCGTCCCATCTCGGCCTGGTTATCACTCCCACTCGAAGATCAGCTAGTGCCCCGCCTCGGCATCCCTATCCCCACACATGATGATCTAAACTTCACCATCCCCGCACGCTAACCTCAGCAGTTGTGCGCCCCACATCGCACCCTGCGCCCCGCTCGCACCATGCACGAGCTACGTCGGTCGATCGAGCCTCCACTCGGGCCTCCCAGGGAGAGTGACGGACACTGACAGCGAGGAGAGTCCCACCAGAACTGGTGCGCTCGTCTAACACGCCATCTGACCATTTCCCTCCACCTCTCTCACTACCAGCCGATCACTGCCAGTAGTCGCGGACAGTGATGAGCGCGCGCAATGGGTGCCAGACCGCGAGACAGACCCCACTCTGTCCCGTGCTCGGGCCCACCACCCACATCCCGAGAAACTCGGAGGGTGTGCCCCCACTCCTCATTCCACTGCTGGAAGACACGAAGGACTCGCCCACTTCGCCCACTTCCCCTCCTCGCTCCTCAAAACTCACCTCACAGAGCACAGTTGCCTTCCCGGCCCCTCCGCGGGTAGCGAAGCCAAAAGATACCGTTTGGCAGCCTCGTGTGGGGCTCGAACCCACGACCGAGTGATCAGGCGGCTTGAAGCTCGTAAGAGTCACTTATTCTACCGACTGAAATAACGAGGCGACCGGCGGTGAGTCACCTCAGAGGCGCCGAAAAGCGGCCGGCGACGTACTCCGAGCTGCCGAGGGCTGTGAGAGAGGTTAGCGCCGCTCGGAGTTGTGAGAGAGTTCACGGAGGGAGGGGGGAAGATGTGGTGTGACGCTTGGGAGTAGTGGTCACAGTGATGAGGGTGTGGCGGCCGGGTAAGAGGGGATGAAGGGGCGCTGCCGGACGCTCTATTGGAACGTCCCCGCCGTACCCGACGTTCAGTCTTCGCAACTTACCTAGACCGGTGTACACTGACCCACTGTTCTCTGGAGGAGACGAAGTGCGCGACTAAGAATGGCACTCCGGCAGGCAGGTCGCCCAGCGCTGGTCATGTCAGCACCTCTCATGCCCAAGCAATTGGGCTCCGACATGCTGTACTCGAGGCTTGAGGGTACTGTCTCCCAAGGGTTCCGGACTCATCCGCACTGCTGTCTGTGCTAGGAGGTGACGGCGCTTGCGCGCCGGGCTGTGTCGGCCGGGTGACGGGAAGCGAGAGCGAGCGCACTGGCTTACCCCCTTGTGCTGCAGAATGAATGAGGGTGGACATGAGCTTGACGAGTTCAGTCCAAGACGAGTTCAGTCCATGACGAGGTCTCCTAGACCTCCTCGCTCACTTTCACCTATCCTCTGCCCCCCACCGTCATCCCTATTCCCTCCAATCGTCATCATAGTTGGAAAGATGCAATGGCTGCTCATTGTCACGAGCTCGCTCTTGCCTGTCCCGCTTACGGTATGGCCCCGGCGTCGGGCTCGCCACTCTCACCCCCCAAACTCCCTCTCCCCTCCCCGCCACATCCGACAACGGACTTCTCAAACTCGCAGCAGTGCCAAGCCTCGCCGATACGGGTGACTCGTGGCAAACGGTGGGACTGTGGTTCAGCAAGCTCGGCCGGCCACGTAACAGTTCCAAGCGTCGCAGACACGGGACTTGTGGCAATGGCCCAGGTTCTGGTTCATCAAGCTCGGCCACGTAACAGTGCCGAGCTTTGCGGACGCGGGTGACTCGGCAAGCGGGCAGGTGGTTTCAACAAGCTGGGCCGCGCCCACATCCGCGTCGAGCCCGGGAGTGCTGCATGACGAGGTACCCGCGGCATCGTTGTCATCGGGCGAGGGGCAGGAACCCGCGAGGGCTGGGGTCCGGTGATGCGTCCCAGTTGATGACGCGTGCTCGCGTCTGTACATTGCGCGCGGCGCGGCGCGGCGCAGGCGGGGAGCCTCCGTCACTCTCGCTTCGCGAGCGTGGGCCTGGGTCGTGCCGCGGGTCGTGAACCCGTCTTGGCGGCCGAGGGTGGTCAACGGCCTTGGGGAATGAGCGGGGTGCGCACCCCGTCGGCCCCCGCCGTCCCGTGATTCCGGCTTGTACGAAAGCTAATCGGCTGCCCACCACACCACATCTCTGGAGCCTTTCTACCCGCCACTGTGTGGAACGCGCTGACGTGAGACTCCTCGGGATGCCGTGTTGCTTGATTAGCTCCTGGATACCCGAGAGTCGAGGCCAAAACACTCAGGCACATCCGTGTTCCCACGATATGGTGGTTGTTGGCTTGGCCACGGGATTGCAGCAAGGCGAGTGGGGATCCGACTCGCTCCGCTCGCATTATGCCGAGATAGTGATGCTCCGGCCTCATGGGTGATCGGCGTTGGACCGGATGCTGAGCAAGGAGAATAATCGTCGTTGAAGAGTTGTTGCTGAGACACAGCCGTGCCAGCCTAGTCAGTGGCACGAACTCAAACGCCAGTTGACAGCAGCCTAGCAAGGTGCAAGAGGGGGACTTTGTGACAGAGAGCAGCGTGATTGTGGTCCGGGGGTGTGCGTGGACAGCGGTAGGGCGGCCTCGTCAGACATCCGTCTATCTGACAATGATAGAGGCCGAGGTGTTTCAGCAACAACCCAAAGTGGTGATGATGCCATCCCTCACCCCGATGGCAGCAGTGTGACGCCTTACGCTTACGCACCCTGCAGTAGCCAGCCCCTCCCCACCCCCACCCCATCCAAAACACTGGCGCACACAAGCATATCGCAGGCGGGGAGATCGCGAAACTTCAAACAGGCCGTAATCGTGTACCCGTGCCGGCATAAGGAACGCCGGAATCATGTGTGCCTGGCTACACCTCCACCCTTGGCGTCCACTTCACGTCATTCATGAGTTGTGGCGGTAGGCTTGGTGCGTTGTAGCATTCCCCACCTAGAGCACGTTCACTGCCTCTCCTCCTCAGTTCTCGCATGCTCTCCTCTGTGGGCCTTCTTGTCTGCTCGCCTCGAGCTCGCTCCACCAACTCCCGTCCTCTGAGGTCCAGCCCCACTCGTCGCCAGGACCCCGGAACTCTCGCAATGTCCCATTGCCAAGTTCTCATTCCCAGCGGATGTCTCCCGGACAGACCAGCCTGCTCAGTAGCGTCGATCCCGTCCGTCTCAACGTGCTCCTGATGTGATATCTCGCAAGTGGGCAGCCCGTCCAGAGCAACATAAAAGGCAGCGCATTCTCGCCTCAAACCTCATCCTCATCACCTCTCATCCTCGCAACAACTCGAACCAACTCGGCCCAACTCGTACCAACTCAACAACCACCAACCACCAACCATGAAGCTCTCGACGCTCCTCCTCCCGGTCCTCGCCGCCGTCGCCTACGCCGCCCCCGTCAACGAGCGCGACGACCCCGCCCCCCTCGGCGACGCGGGCGGCAGCCTCAACGAGCTCTTCCGCGTCGAGAACGGCGTCGTCATCGGCCCCGGCGGCTACTTTGACAAGAACGGCTTCCACCCCGAGGAGTACAAGGGCCAGCAGGGCAAGCGTGACGCGTACACTGCCCCGGAGCACGAGGAGCGCGACGTCGAGGAGCGCGTGTGGCTTGGCCCCGCCTTCCGCGTCTTTGGCTCCCGCTGGCGTGTCCGCTACGGCGTCCTCATCGGCCCCAACGCCTGGTGGGGCCCCAGCGGCTTCCACTACGGCCGCTACCCCTACGGCCCCTACTACCGCTGGTGGTAGGCGTACCGCCCGTGGCAGGACCCGCAGATACGGACATTGTAGGAAGAATAATTCGAGGGCAGAATGCAGATCTGACTCGATCGTGCTCTGGTGGGCGAGTTGGAGGCGGGAAGTACATAGAAACCTGCCAACAAACCGAGGGCACCCACCCAAGGAGTGGAATGCGCGTTGATAGGCGAAGTCGCTTCTTGGGGCACGGCGGGCGCGGAGGCTGGGGAAGTCAGAAACCTCCGTCCTCGTGGTGTAGTGGTTATCATACTCTCTTAGGGTCTAGCTATGGGAGTGGCCCCGCGTTCGAATCGCGGCGAGGACCAGCCAGGCTTCAATGACTGTAACTGGGTTACCTTTTGCATTGGCAGTGCTCGGTTTGCTGGCTGGAACTCGTAAGAATTGGTGTGGTGGGTGGGATGGAAGAGTCCGAGATCGGCAGAAACGGAATGTTCGGTGCCTGGGCGCAACACATCTTGCGTCAGTGCACCATCAGTTCTGCTTGCCAGGCTGTGGCTCCAACTGCCTGTCCCCTTCACTTACCATCCAGTCTTGGACTACGTCCCCCGGTTAAGCCTTCGTAGTCCCACTACATCAATCGATCAGAATGCTGCCCATGGACACGGACAGGGCAATGCTGGGTGGAGGCGCCCACCCGTCGTCCCGCCTCCTTCTCGTCACGTCGTCTCCACCATCCTCTATCTATTCCACCACCCTCTCCTGTGACTAGACGTCTCGCATCCTCTACCGCAAGCCTGACACGCAACCACAACTGTGCACAAGCTGCACAAACGCGTCTGGGGCTCGGCGGAGGAGGAGAGGCTGCCAACAAGCGCTCCAGGCCACTTAGCTCAGCTGGTTAGAGCGCATGCTTAACACGAGCACCAGGACATCTGGATCGAGTTACGCATGAGGTCGGCGGTTCGATCCCGCCAGAGGTCATCTTTTGGCCTCCGAGGCGCCTGAGGGATGCATGCGGGCCGCGCCAGGCGGCTGGGAGGCGTAGTGCCTCGACTGGGAACCACTACAGCCTGTGTTGGACGCAGAGAGACATGGAAAGATGTACGGCAATGTTGCCCTCCGGTTATTGGGGAGAGACGTACGAGGGAACACTTATGAGCAGACCAGGATACGTCGGGTCGCGGCGGGTAGGGGAGGTTCCTTCCCAGCGACCAGCTGATGCGGAACTATGCCGCCAGCTGTGTCAACGGGGCGGAAGCTCCTTCTCGCCGACTGACTGACGGAGTTGTCTGGTGCGGGAAGCGGTGATGCCGGCCGTCCCGTCCAGTTGCTGTTGCGACGCTGAAGAGAGCTCCTTCTCGTTGACTGACTGACTCAGCTGGTATGTGAAGCTATGCCGCCAGCCCTCCTGGCCGACTCAGATAATATGTGTAACAGTCCTCCCGTACTTTCGGTGTTACGCTGAGGCGGGTAACGGAGGCGACGTCTCATCCGCTGATGTTGATCGATAATGCAAGTCCTCCCACCCTATGACATCGCGACATGGCGGTTGTCACCTCCCTTAGTCCGGCTGGTCCCATCGGAGCTTCGGGGGGTTCATAGTGTTCTTGTGCTCGACGGGGTTGCCCGTGTTGAACCTTATCAGTCTATCGCACTCGATAACTTCATGTTCGATAGCGAAACGCCATCAGGGTGATGAACGGGTCGGTTGTGGCCGGCATTCCGGGCAGTCACTCCTGTCACCAGCTGTCACCTGTATCGACCTGTATCGGCCCCACACAACACGCAGCCGAAGACTCACTTGGGGGTCAGCAGACCGAACTGACACACCTCGTGCATATGTAGAATGAGAACTACGGCCCAGCCGAGGTCCGCTGACAACCCCTCGCGAGGCACATTGACGACAAGCGGTCGGCTGAGCCGCCGGCCAAACCAAGGCCCAGATGCTCGGTTGTTGCTTGCCTTATCCCGGGGCGGGAACTCTGGGTCCAAACGTAATCGTATAATCGCATACAGTCGCTTCCGTCCGCATACAGGTCAGCTGTTCCTCAGCGTCCTCTGCTCGCCGTTGGCTAACGGACCGAGCAATCCAGCCCCAACAAACGCACGACATCGCCGGCATCGCCGGCATCGTGCCCACCTCTTGAGTGCGGGGGCTCGGCGGTGTCACTTCCGCCTATCTCGGCCAGCCCCAATCGTCTCGACTGATGTATAAGACTGACACTGCTGAGTGCCTAACCCCAACCCAGCCCCACGGGACCCACCATGTCCACTACCACCCCTGCCGACAACCTCCCGATCCCCGGGTCTCTGATCCTCGTCGACGATGGGGGCGCGCACGAGATCGTGCTGCACCCCACGCCGAGCAACGACGTCAACGACCCCCTCAACTGGACGCGGAAGCGCAAGCAGCTCGCCTTCTGGATGCTCATGGCATACGTCTGGCTTCTTGGCTTCTCCGCCTGCTCCGTCTACTCGGTGCTTGTGCCCCTCTCCGAGATCAAGGGCATCAGCCTTGCAGCGCTCAATGCAGGTAAGGGTCATCTCGGCGCAGGCCGACAGCGAACGGTGGACAGCCAGGCTGACCACAGGCACTGGGTACTGGTTCTTGGCCCTCGGATGGGGCGGTGTCATCACGCAGCCACTCGCCCTCACGTTCGGCAAGCGTCCTATGTTTATCATCTCGGCGATCGGCAACTTTGCCTGCGTCATCTGGCAGGTGTACATCACCAACGAGGTCGAGTGGTATGTCAACAAGATCATTCAGGGCCTGTTTGGCTCGCCCATCGAGATGTTGATTGAAGTCGGCATCAGTGACCTGGTGAGTACGCCTCGGGGCGCGGCTGACAGCTAGTTCTTCGCCCACGAGCGTGGCTTCTACATGGGCATGTACACCACCTGCCTGACGGCGAGCAACTACCTCGCACCTGTGTGGGCGGGTTACGCAAACGACAACCTCGGGTGGGAGTGGGTCTTCTGGCTCTCTGCCATCATCGGCGGGCTCTTGGTCGTCGTCCTCGTCTTCTTCATGGAGGAAACCAACTACAACCGCGGCACGTCCGAGCTGGATGAGAAGCACGCACACAACACCGGTGTCGTCGCGCACGACGCCGAGTCCCGCCTCTCGGAGAAGGACAAGGACGCCGTGGGGACTGTCACCATCACCGTCGCGAACGCGGGCGACCGCGCCCTCGACGGCACCGAGTGGAGCTTTGTCCAGAAGCTCATGCCCTACCGCGAGCGCTACGCCAGCAACAAGACCATGCTCGCCATGGTGTACCGCCCCTTCCTGTACTTCCGCTACCCTATCGTCGTGTGGAGCGGCATCGTGATCGGGTCGAGTCTCGTCTGGTATGTACTCTCCCCATGGCCGCACCCGTACTGACCCCAGGTACAATGTCCTCAACGCGACCGCGTCCATGCTTTTGACGCAGGTTTACGGATTCTCGGCGTCCAAGGTCGGCCTGTCCTACCTCGCGCCGAGCATTGGGTCGATCCTTGCCATCGGGTACGCGGGCTATGCGGACCAAAAGTTCTTCCTGTGGCAGACGCGGCGCAAGAACGGTGTCCGCGAGCCCGAGGACCGCCTCTGGCTTCTTCTCCTGATGGCCGTCCTCATGCCCACCGCCCTCATCCTCTGGGGTGTTGGGGCGGCGCGCCAGATCCACTGGATGGGCCTCATGGCCGGCACGTTCCTTATCGGCTTCTGCAACCCGCCCATGGGTAGCATGCCCCTCAACTACACCATCGACTCGTACAAGGACCTGAGTGGCGAGATGCTCCTTACCATCATGCTCATCCGCAACTCGCTCAGCTTCGGCATCGGGTACGCCATCACGCCGTGGCTCAACATGGGCCTCCAGAACACGTTCATCGTGGCCGCGTTCGCGAGCATGGTCGTCCTGCTCAGTTTCCTCATCATGGTCAAGTGGGGCAAGTCGTTCCGCAACCGCTCCAAGACGTCCTACTGGAAGTACGTCGAGTCGAGCGTTATGCCTCATCACTGAGGTGCGCTGTGCGCGGGGCGTGGAGAGGTAGGAAGAGGGTTACTGGGGGTTTGGGAGAGACATTGTTTAGGGGGCTTGGGAGGGGCCAGTTTAGTAGTTGTCAATAGGGGCAGTTGTACGTGATAAGAATCTTGCCATTAGGCTTTTACCGACCTCGGGCAGGTTGGGGGCGGAAGGACGAACACTGCGACTCTCGCTGGGCGAAAACAAAACAAAACATGCTGCTGATCTACCCTATGACCTACAACTGGCACCTGTTCCCCATTAGAGCTTCGCCCCGCCGTTCGCCTTACGGATGTACTTGATGTCGTCGGCCGACAGAGCGTTGCCAAACGACTTGATGACGTCCTCGGCTCCGGAGCCGGCGGCGACGTAGAAGTCGTTCGGGTCGGTGTACGCGGGGGGCGGGTTGGCGGGCGTGCGCTCGAGGATCGGGTGGGGCGCGGGCGGGTACATGTTGCCGTCGGGAATAGGCTGGGCATACTTGGCGCCGCCAAGCTGGTCCTGGGTCACCTCATGCTTAGTGAGCACAGGGAGGGCGCACGCGTCCGTGCCGTGGAAGACGCGCGCCCACTCGTCGCGGTCGTTGGTGAGGAACACGCGCGTGAGGGCGAGGCGCATCTTACCCCACATGTCCTCGTTGTTCTGGTTACGCGGGTCGAGGGCCGCAATCTCCTCGTCGCCCTGCAGGAAGGGGCGGATGAGGCGGGAGAACTCGGCGAAGAACTGGGGCTCGAGGCACCCGACCGTCATGTAGCCCCCGTCGCGGCACTTGTAGACGCCGTAGAACGGACACCCGCCGTCCAGCCTGTTGTGTCCCGGCGGTGCGTGCCAGCTCATTCCGCTGTTCGTGTTGGCCGGGTGGGCGAACAGGAGGGGGAAGGACGAGATGTAACGTGCGCCGTTGACCATGTCGGTCTTAACGACCTGGCCCTTGCCCGAGGACGCGCGCTCGAGCAGCGCAAGCAGGATGCCCTGGACGAGCATGATGCCGCCGCCGGCAAAGTCGCCGAGGATGTTCATGGGCGGCGTCGGCTCGCCCGTCTTGCTGCGGATCATGTCGAGCACACCGCTCACGGCAATGTAGTTGAGGTCATGGCCGGCCATCTTGCCGTACGGCGAGGTGGGGGAGAAGCCGACCATGCGCGCAAAGATGAGGCGCGGGTTGATCTTCTCGCACTCGGCGGGCCCAAAGCCCAGCTTCTCCATCACGCCGGGGCGGTACGGGTCGACGAGCACGTCCGACTGCTTGATCAGGCTGCGGATGACGTCCTTGCCGGCGGGGTTCTTGACATCGACGACGACCGAGCTCTTCCCGCGCGAGGTCACGTCGCCGCTGGCGCCGGGCTTGCGGTCGACTCTGACGACCTTGGCACCGTAGTCGGCCAGCACCATCGTCGCGAAGGGCGCGGGGCCGATGCCCTGGAACTCGAGAACGCGGACGCCGCGGAGCGCCATGGTAATGTTGAAGAGGATAGAAGGAGGGTGGTAGGGGAGCGCCGGGGGCTGCTGTGAATGATGGGAGGGGATGAGAGCGAGGAGAGCGAGGTTGATGAGGATGAGAAGATGTCAGCTCGCTGGAGGATGGAGTAGCCGGTCCGGTTGGTCTCGGCATTGAAGCCCGGCATCCCGCTGCCGGTCGTCGGAATTAGCCGAACTCTGCCCACAACGGCCAAGACCGCACCGCCAAGCGTCCTCGACATTGCTCTCTTGCTCTACATTGCAGCTACTCTACTCTACTCGTAACCTGTTGCGCTCACCGATGATCGTCTGGGACGTGGTGACCGCTCCGATGAGGCCGAGCTCTCGCGCTTTCGAAGCTGAGGAACGGTGTTTTCCGGGACACCAAACGACCCACCCAGCAGTGTTCAATCGCTATAGCTTAGTGGAAGAGCGCGAGGCTCATACCATACTTGTATGATCACCTCGAGGTCCCAAGATCGAGACTTGGTGGCGATAACAGCTCGCATCGCGAGTCTTTTGCCTCTCGGAGCGTCGGAGCGTCGGCGCTCCGGCGACATCGGCGCAGAGGGCAGTCGGGGGCGCAGGAGTGCGCTCTGCCCCTGTCGACACCCGTGCGCGCCGAGCGCCCTGGGAGGCCGGGACGCCCGTGCGATGAGTGGTGAGAAGGCTTCTGTTTCAGGGTTGGACGGGGCGAGAAGGACGCCGAGGCCCACGGATGGGTGCGAAGGTGGTGCGAGGGCGCAGGTGGGGCCGAGACCGAAGGGTCGCACCGGGGCCACGCGGGGTCCATCCTTTTGGGAGTGAGCGAGTGAGCTCATCATCAACACACTGCGCACTGCGAGATGCAGTGCATGACGGGAAGGAGTGACTAGGATGTACGTCTGGCGCAGTCGCTGTTGTTATCTTGGGACGCGCAGTCGTGTTCCCGGATTACGCGGACATTCCGGGCGAGCTAGTTCCGTTGGCAAGGGAACCTGACCTTGTGAGCAGGTGCGAGGATCGCATGACCTGGGCCGTCACGCGCCCGTGCATCAGGCAGCTCCTTTTGCATGTGAAGAAGTCGGCCCTTGGCGGAGTGGCCTGTGGTCGTTGCACAGGAGAATGAGCCAAGAGATCTGAGAAGACAGAGCAGGTCGAGGCGAGGTGGTGCGTGGTTGCGCTGTGCATTCCTGCTGCGCCGGATCCATGTTGCCGACGCCACCCATTCACTGCGGGATACCCTGCACTAAGCCTCTGCGCCTCTGCATCGCCCTCAGCCTTGCTGGCATGCATGCCCCAGCAGCGAGTGACTGTTCAAGTCCCAACGGCCAACGGATCAACGGAAGCTGGCAGGCATCGCTTGTACAGTATCGCGCGGGATGGCCAATGGACGAGGCGAGTTCAGGTTGAGACGTGAGAATTGCTCGAGAGGGGACATGGGAAACGAAGGGGGTGAGTCACGGATCACGGAACTAGCTCGCACCCAGCTGCACCCAGGCCACCCAATGGCTGGTTGGATCTAGGCCTCAGCTTCACACTCTGCCCATCTCTACATCGCACTCTCTCTACCTCGCTATCCATCGCATACGGTCGCCACCATGCGCGTCCTCGTCATCCTCGCGCCTCTGTGTAAGCGCCCTCTCCTGCCGCATGCACTGACACCAGTCCTCTCCTCGGTCATTGCCCAGGGGTGAGCCTCCCCTTTCCACCTTCTCCCCGGCCCTCTTCCTTCCCCCTCTCCTAACCATCGCCCCTCGCCACCTCTGCTCCGCTCCCCGTCGCCAACACTAACACCAGCAACAACGAGTCGGCCAACTCCGTGTCAAACAACAACGGCGGTAACGGCGGGGGCAACGGGGGCGCCAGCGCGGCAGGATCTGCCGGGGCCTCGCCCTCGCCCTCGGGCGGCTCGACCAACTCGAACCAGAACGCTGGCTCGAACGCGGGCAACGCCTCCAACACGGGCACCAACTCGACCGCGGGCGGCACTACCAACGGCAACACGACCAACGCCGGGGGCAACGCGACCACCGGCGGAGGCAACAACACCAACTCGTCCGGCGGCGGGGGCGGCGTGCAGAACGCAACGAACAAGCCTATCGACTACTCGAACCCCGAGCCTACGCCGCCCTCGACACTCGTGCCCTTCAAGGCCGGGGCGGAGCGCCCCGGCGCAACCCTCACCCTCGCGGCGGCGGGCCTCGGTGCTGTCATCGCCGCCGGCCTCGCCCTCGCCATGTAGATTATAGACCACAGAGCCACACGGACACTCGCACGCACGCACGACACGACACCACTGCATGTACATATCACCACGCACGCCCACCAGGGTTGTTTACTTGGCGCACGTAGCAAGACGAGGGAATGATGACGTGCCTGTCTTGGATGTGGGACGGGTGGCTGGAAATGATCGAGACCGGCCTTGGCATTGGAAACCGTGCCTGACATGGGTCTCGCGATGGCATGGAGCGCGCGTCTCATTCTGCACGCGTTGACAGACTGCACACTGCGCCCAACGATCCAACGACAAGAACACTGCATGCCACCTCGCGCCTCACCAAAGAGCACGCAGAGCTCCAGAGGACTCCAGCCCTCCACTGTAGCGTCAAGACCTTGTCGCAGTGACGCCTCCAAGTCTATGAGGAACGTCTTGACCTGCACATGTCCTCCTGCCCCCGCCATGGGGAGCAGACCCCAACCACAGTTCTCGACCCAGTGGTACGTGCCGTGAACGCTCTCAATGCTCGTCAAGCTCAAGAGGTAGCCCACCTCCTCCCCACATCTAGAGTCGCACACTAGCTAGGGAGGCTAAAAAATGACCTCTGGCGGGATCGAACCGCCGACCTCATGCGTAAGTGGAGTACTCCATGTTAAGCATGCGCTCTAACCAGCTGAGCTAAGTGGCCGGAAGAATTAAGCTATTGGCAGCCATTTTCTCCCGACTTTGTTCCTCCTTTTCACTCACACGTGGTTGCCCTGAGGAATGTTGCCCTGAGGAATGCCTCCTGCCACTCTGACCGAAACAATCCACGTCCGGCTCACATCCGGCTCACATCCGGGTCCAGCTGCCCAACAGTCGCACCATGTGGGCCTCATCTCTCTCTTGTCTCGTCTCTCACTCCTCCTTCTTGGTCCCATCCCCTCACCATGCCCAGCCTCTTCACATTTGCCATCAGTATCGTGGGCATATCCCTCATCTTCAAGGCGGTCTACGACCGCGCCGTCACGCTCGGCGCCTTCCGCTCCCCCGTCGCCATCTACCACAACGCAGGCATTGGGGACCTGCGCTACATTGACGGTGCCAACTGCGAGGACCTGCACCTCCACGAGTCGGGGGAGATCTTCGCCGCGTGCCAGGGCGTGCATGGAAGCCGCGCTGGGTGGTTCCCGCCGCTCGCGAACTTTGACGACCCGACAGTCGGTGGGGACGGCGAGCTGCGTGTGATCGACCCAAAGGTGTGTTGAGAAGCTGAGAAGGCGCTCGGGCTTCTGGTCACGCGGGGCGGGGGCCCTCACCGTCTGCGCTCGGCTCACACCAGACCCTGACCTCGCGCAAGCTCACGCTTGACGGCTTCGACTCGTACTTCTGCACGCACGGCATCGACATCATCGAGGACCCGCACAGCAGCCGCGCCATCTACATTCACGCCGTGAACCACGCGCCGACGGACGAGTATGTCGAGAGCCGCAACGCGTCGCTTCCCGCCGAGCGCAAGGCGGACTCGCGCGTCGAGATCTTCCACCACGTCCTGGGCTCGGACACGGCGACTCACGTCCGCACCGTGCGCCACCACCTCATCCAGACGCCAAACGACCTCCTCGCGACCGGGCCCACCTCGTTCTTCGTGACCAACGACCACTTCTACCGCGAGGGCACCATGCGCAAGCTCGAGGACGTGGGCACGCGCGCCACCTCGGCATGGAGCAACACTCTGCACGTGATCGCGAATGCCAAGGCGCGCGACTTTGACGGCGTCGACACTGTGTTTGCACTCAACGGGCTGCACAACAACAATGGCCTGGGCCGCCGCCCCGGTGGCGTCACGATCTGCGATGCCTCTGGTGGCGTCGCTTACCTCGCACACATCGAGGGGCGCAGCCTCAAGGTCGACAGCCAGATCGCTTACGAGAGCACGATCGACAACCCCTCCTGGTTCGAGGACAAGTACCCCGGAGACAACGACCGCTCGGGCATCGTCCAGGCCGGCCTTGCCAAGGCCATGATCATGCACGAGGCGCTCAACCGCGACGCGGCCGTGCCGCCCATCGTGTGGCTCTCCAGCGGGTCGCCCGAGAAGGGCTGGAAGACGAGCATGCTCTTCACGGACAACGGACTTAGCCTGTCGAGCGCCAGCGCTGGAATCATGATCTCCATTGACCCCGCCACCAACGACGGCAAGAAGCAGGCGTGGCTCTTCATGAGCGGGTTCGGCTCGCTGCGCATCGTCGCCACCAAGGTCGATCTGTAGTGAACTAGTGGGAAGCATGTAAAGTGTACGAAGTCTATCTACGCGCCCAGTGGACAGCCACCGCGCCCCGGCCGTCCCATCCCACGCTCGAGCATCGCGTGTGTCATGTCGTCCCCGAGTTTCGTGCCCTCACCCTGGAACCCCTTGACGATACCGGCCCAGTCGCCGTCCGTCTCGTCCTGGCCCACCTTGAACCGGCCCTCGATCTTGCGCACCGGCACCTCGAGCCCGATGATCCCCTTGAGCAGGGTGGCGGTGTACTTCTCCGGCGCCTCGTCCAGGCTCCACCCCTCGTCCGTGACCTTGCCCTCCTCCTGGTCCGTGAGATCGCTCACCATCCGCCGCAGCCACCCATCCGTCTCGTCGCGCTCCTCCTCGCTCCGGGAGTGGTAGATCCGCGGCCGTCCATACGCCTGCACGGCGGAGAACTGCCACGTCGGCGTGACCTTGCCGGTGCTCTCCTTGCTGTCCGTCATCCAGCGGGGCGTGACGTAGCTGTGTGTCGTCGAGGTGAAGAGGACGAGGATGTCGTCCGCGAGCTCGCCATTCCCCTTCCCCTCGGCCTTGAGCGCGTCGATAATCGCCTTGGACTGCGGGTTCGCGCGCGCCATGTGGCCCCTGAGCACCAGGCCAGTGGGGGACGGCCCGTCGTCGAGCACCCAGACAATGTGCGTGCTCTGCAGCGTGTCGATGGTCGGGTGGGGGATCGAGGTCGTGAGCGCGCCGAATGGGTTGGCGCGCACGAAGGCCGCGAGGGCGGCCGGGTCGCGCTCCGCGTGTGTGTCGCGGATGTACATCTGGCTGTGGTCAGTCAGCGCGAGCGATGAAAGTTTACCTACGACAGAGATAAGAGTGAGAGTGGTGAGTGCTGTGTTTGCTAGGACGGCGCAATGTCTGCACAGATGATGAGCAATTCAAGTCAGAGAATGTCGACCCGACTCGAGTTGTCAGCGAGTGGAGGCGGGAAGTGGAGAATGTTGACGGCTGACAAACGCTGGAATCTGGACCATGGACCAGATCTCGGCTCGGTAGTCCCCCGCACTTCCCCGTATACCCCTCCAACGACCCCGCGGGGTCAAGCAACGACGAGCAACTGATGCTTATCAGACACTTGTTGATCTTCTCCTACGTCGACCGCGGCCGTGGAGACCGCACGCGCTCCTCGGTGCCTCGCTCATCTCCGGCTGTTCGAGCCCACACTTCTCGGCACATCGGCGACTATCACATGACACACTTGGCCTTACCACCATCGGCTCTCGTGAGACAGGCGGCGGCCGCGATCGGCATTCAACATCCCGACCACACGGTCGACCGGCCATCTCCTGCTCTCATCATACCCGGCCCGTACTCCCACAACACACCACGCTTAGCTCTCGTCCCACCGCACTTATACCTGCTGCCCACAGCTCGCTTCTCTTCCCTCCCCAACTGATACACCATGCCGTCCGGAGACAACTCGCCATGCCGCATCGCCTCGTTCAGCGGGTACATGGGCGACCGCTATGATGCCCTCAAGACGCAGGCCGAGACGGGCACCGGCATCCTCTTCGGCGACTACCTCGCCGAGATGGTAAGCGAGGGCATCCTCTCTACTGTGACTGACACCAGAACCTCGCGTGGCGCGCGCTCGAGCTCCGCAAGCACCCCCACCTGGGCTACGAGTCGGGCTTCCTCGCGCACCTCAAGCTCGCGCTCCCGGCGATCAAGGCGAACCGGCCCAAGATCCTGACGAACGCGGGCGCCCTCAACCCCAAGGGCCTAGCGGAGGAGACGGCCAAGATCCTCTCCGAGGCCGGCATCGACCTCAAGGTCGCGTACGTCGAGGGCGACAACCTCATCCACCGGCTGGACGAGCTCAAGGCCGCCGGCGAGACGTTCTACCACCTCGAGGACGACAACCGGCACCTCGAGGGCTGGGAGCACCAGGGCGGCATTGCGAGCGCGAACGCGTACGTCGGCGCCCGTGGGGTGTACGAGGCGCTCAAGGCCGGCGCGGACGTCGTCATCTCCGGCCGGTGTACCGACGCGTCGCCCGTCATCGCCGCCGCGGCGTGGTACCACGACTGGGAGTGGACCAACTACGATGCCCTCGCCGGCGCCCTCCTCGCTGGCCACTGCATCGAGTGCGGCGCGTACGTTACCGGGGGCAACTCGTCGGGCTTTGCCAAGTACCTCAAGCACTACTACAACTTTAGCATGGCGATCGCCGAGATCAACGCCGACGGCACGTTTGTCGTCACCAAGGAGAAGAGCAAGAACGGCAAGTGGAACGGCGTTGTCAACGACGTTACTGTCCGCTCCCAGATCCTCTACGAGATCCAGGGCAACGTCTACCTCAACCCAGACGTGCAGGCGCTCATCGACGACATCACCGTGACGGACCTCGGCAACGACCGTGTCTCCGTGACCGGCGTCAAGGGTGTCGCGCCGCCCAACACGACCAAGGCGGCCATCTGCGGCGTCGCAGGGTACCAGGCCGAGGCGCTGGTCTTTGCGACGGGCCTGGACGTCGAGGAGAAGTTTGAGGCGCTCAAGCTGCAGATCACGCAGTTCATGGGCGACGATGTCAACAAGTTTACCACCTGGGACATGACGCAGTACGGCATCGCCAAGGTCGACGCGGACGAGGAGGCGCTGGCGACCGCCATGATGCGCATCTTCGCGCAGGCCAAGAGCCTCGACGCGTTCGGGCCGACCAAGAGCCTGCGCGGGCTCGTCAACCCCGAGGGACTGGGCCACTTCCCCGGCTTCCAGAGCCAGATGGACATGCGGAGTGAGTGGCGGTGCCCGCCGTGGTTTCAGCTGCGAGGCGTACCGCAGTAGCTGACCGCAGCCACCGAGCCGATGCCGTACATCGAGTACTGGCCCGGTCGCGTCCAGCAGAAGCACCTCCCGCTCAAGGTGACTTTCGTGGGCTCGTCCAAGACGATCGACGTTGCGCCCGTTGAGAACACGGAGGCGCTGGTCCCCCAGAAGGACTACGACGCCAAGGAGGCCCTCCAGGCCGGCGCGTACGGCGAGACGACGCGCGGCCCGCTCGGCTGGATCGTGCACGCCCGCTCCGGCGACAAGGGCGGAAGTGAGTCGCAGAACGCCCGCTGGTGCAGTGGCTGACCCCAGACGCCAACGTCGGCTTCTTCGTGCGCAGCGCGGACGAGTACGCGTGGCTCAAGTCGCTGCTGTCCAAGGCCGAGGTCCAGCGCCTCATGGGCAAGGAGTACGTCGGGAACCGCATCGAGCGCGTCGAGCTCCCCGGCATGCTGGCCGTGCACTTTGTCCTGCACGACTACCTGGGCAAGGGCGTGTCGTCTACCGCGAGGATGGACAGCCTGGCCAAGAGTGTCGCCGAGTTCCTGCGCGCGCGGTACGTCGACCTGCCGAACAAGTTCCTCGAGCGCGGCAAGATTTAGGAGGTATGGGAGGTTGTACTATCAGAAGGAATGCATGATCTGCACAGAGATCTGGTGTTGGTCTGTCTCGGTTCCCATTCCTTCCACTCACAAGTACCTCATCCTCCATCAATCACTACCTGCACCCAGCCATGAACCCGAACACGGCCAAGATGAACATGAACGCCAAGTTCGGCCGCGTGATCGACAAGCCCAAGCAGGACGCGAGCAAGGGCCAGACCGGTGCGGGCGACAAGACCGCAAGCAATGCCGACAACGTCTCGCAGGAGGTCAAGGATCTCTGGGCCCAGGTCAACGCCGAGGAGGACAAGAAGGAGGGTAGCAAGTGGTGCGTCACAGAGAAGCGGAGCTGACCCCAGACGTTCAGGCCGTGGCCCGGTCTCGAGTTGGACCAGCTGGTGTACATAGTTAACTCGCCTTCTGTCACGCGCTGGGCACTATTGAGCGTCGCAGGGGCCACTGGCAGCTGGCAGATCCCTTCTCGGTCTTCCCCGTATCCCGCGGTTGACTGACTCTCACCAACAACCATTCACCCATCACACCCATCCCATCCTAACTCTTCTACAACAACGGGTGAGCTTTGCCTCCTCGTCCTGCTCACCCCAGCCATGAGCTCCCAGAACACGAACACCAACTCAACCACCAAGTCCTTCGTCACGGGCAACATCGGCCGCACGGAGGGCGAGCAGGGCGCCTTCCTCACCCGAATTACGGGCAAGTACGATACCCCGGCCCAGGGACAGGCTGGGCAGGGCCAGCCGGCCGCCCATGTCTCGCAGAACGTCAAGGACGTCTGGGCCAATGCCCTCGCCGGCAAGAAGGAGACGAAGTGGTGCGTCGGAGATGCAGACAAGGCTCACCACAGATGCTCAGACCAGCGGTGCTGTGGAGGAGGTAGCGTTGAGAATGAATGTGTGGGAAGACGTCCACCATGGCGGGCGGCCGGGCGGAGGGCCGAGTCCCCGGTCGTGACATGACGCTACATTCATCGAGGTGCGAAGCAGCTGATCAGTTCTGGATCGACGCCACCGCTTCCCCGCTCGCTTCCCAGCTGCGCTAGTGATCAGTCGAGGCTCACTCGTTATCAATAACATCGGCTCCCTCATTCCTCACGCTCCCTCATTCAACCCCATTCTCACCACCACCTGCTACCAAGTGCGCCATGCCATACCGCACGCACCACTCACCCCAGCCACGATGGGCATCTTCGAAACCCTCAAGTACACGTCGTCGTCGACGGACAAGCAGCCCGCGACGAACACCAGCGGCACGGCCAACGTTCCCCAGGACATCAAGGACCTCTGGGCCAAGGTCAACACCGACGAGGAGAAGCGCAAGGAGGAGGAGAAGAAGAAGCAGCAGGCCCAGGGAGCGCAGGGTAGCAAGTGGTGAGGGGGTCGATTGGCGAGGGCTACCGGTAGATGTCGGCGTCGTAGTGGCGAGGGCAGAGCGAGAGACAGAAGCATGTACTGGGTCAAGGCGAACAGCTGCTCAACGGACTGTTACCACCAGGCCCCGCTCACCGAGCACCCCACGCCCCATGTGCCATACTAACATGCATGCTTACACCTACGCCCTCCACTTTCGCCCTTCGAGCCAGGCCCAGGTCACCGCGGCCGTCCCGACAAGAAGCAGCCCACTCACCATCACCGTCATGTGGAAGTAACTCCCCCGCGCCGCATCGATAGAGTGGTGCACGAGCGCCCCCGCACTCGGTGTGCCGGCGAGCGTGCCCACCCCACGCGCCATGTAGAGGATGCCGTTGACGGACGCAAAGTTGGCGGGCCCAAACACCTCGACCACCGCAGCGGGGAAGAGCGAGACGTAGCTCCCGGCAAACGCGCCGTACACGATCGCGTACCAGACAAACAGGCCGCGGCTCGCCTGCAGGCTCACCAGCGTCGAGGGGAGCCAGAGGGCCATGCTCGACGCGGCGGTTACGGCCGCCGTGAAGAGGAGCATGTTGCCGCGGCCGCAGCGGTCCGCTATGCTCCCGAACACGATCTTGCCGATCGCGTTGGCTGCGTTCGACAGCGCAATGAAGTTGCTCCCCTCCCGCGCCGAGTACCCCAGCGTGCGGGCGTACGCCGAGAAGAAGAACACGGGGGTGAAGTACGCGCTGGCCTGGAGGGCGGAGGCGGCGAGCTGTGAGGCAAAGGCGCGGGTGCGGGCGATCCGCCAGTCCACGAGGGGGACGTCCCAGACGGCGCGGAGGCGCGAGTGCGGGCGCGCGGCGAGGCGCGCGTGCTCGGCGTCAAACCGGGCCTGGGAGGCGGGGTCCCACGCGATCACGAAGGAGCCGAGCGCGACGAGGGCGGTGGTAAAGGCGCCTGCTGCGCGTATCGCGTTCCGGAACCCCACGGCCTCGATGAGGGCGTGGATGCACGGGCTGAAGAACAGCCCGCCCAGCCCCGTCGAGCTGAGGATCGCGCCCATGCACAGCGCGCGGTGCTTGCCGTACCAAGTCGGGCTGACGGTCACGGGGGGCATGTAGGAGAAGCAGGCGCCAAGCCCGGCCAGGATACCCTGCGCGAGGACGAACTGCCAGAGCTTCTGGGAGACGGAGGCGAGGAGGGCCGCGGTGAGGGAGAGGGCGCCGCCGAGGAGGATGACGCGGCGCGGGCCGAAGCGCTTCGTCCACCCCGCGGCGAGGGGCGCCGCGGCGGTCTGGAGCGCCGCCGCGAGCGTGCCGATGATGTCGATTGCGGCGGGGCTCGCGCCCGTGAAGGGCGTGTCTGGGGCGAGGGAGAGCGTCTGGTAGTGGTCCTGGTAGACGCCGAAGGAGAAAACGGAGCCGCAGGCCGAGAAGATGCAGAGCCAGGAGAAGAGGCCGACGAGCACCTGGCGCCTGGGGTTAGCGTGAGCGGGCGGAGGTTCACCTCTTCGTCACATGGTGCTCGTCGTTGGGCTGCGCCTCCGCCGCTGGTCGGGGCGAGAGCTCGGCGAGCTCGATGTCGCTCCCGGTGTGCGCGGGCTGCGGTGAGACGCGGGTGGTCATGGTGAGTGCAGCATCAGGTGTGTGGGTCCAGGCGGGTGGGCGCTACTGACATACATATGTAGCCTACAGTATATCGAGTTCAGCGCGGCGTGTGACTTGGGCGCCGTGGCCAGCTGACTCGGAATCGACCGGCGTCGGTGCGTCGGTCATCTCCGTCGTCACATGTTCGTGTTCCGCACCACTTGGGAGTTTCTGGTGTCCGCTGCAGGCCTGTCCTGGGTTACTGAGTCAGCGTCTTGCACACATCTAGCTCACTCTGCTCCCTCGCCGCGATGTCCCGCGCCCAAATAGCCTCGCGCCGCGCCTCCTCTGCAAGACCCTCCGCCTCGTACACTGCGGCGGCGGCGCGGAGGTCGTCGAGGTTGGGTTTGGGCTTGAAGAGGCGCTCGAAGAGGCGCTTGAGGGTGGCGAAGATGCACATGGCTGCGGTAGAACATGGGATGCTCACGAAGATGAGTCGCGTCGGTGGTAGCACCATTCCTCGTGCCCAGATCTGTTCCCTACCGCCCCCAACGATCCAACTTCCAACAAGGGTCCATAAACTTCCCCTGCACCATTGAGGAATCTGAGTCGGCCCCTCACTCCCAAGCACTCACAGCTCTGCTTGCTTCTTCTCCTTGCACTTCTCCTGCTCTGGCGCCCCCCCAGATGTCCTCGACGTCTCGGCCGATGGTTGCGGTGCCGGGCGTGCAGTCCTCGACGACACAGCCACCCTTGCACCCTGAGGGGCCGTCCTCAGCATCTCGAAGATGCCCAACGCTGTGTGGTGGGGCCGGTGTTGAGCTAGAGTAGGGGCGGTACGATTGCCATGCGCGAGCGGCAGAGGACGGTGCGTGCCATGGATCGTGTATGCAGGTCCGGGCATGACGCATGACGCCCAGCCCGGATCTGTAGATTGGCAGTGATCGGCTGGCGCCAAGAAATGTCGATCATGGCGTTGTCACCGGCGCGCGTTACGACTGCGGCGCTCGAGGATCGAGGAGCTTGATGCTCTCGATCTCCCGTCGACGATACATGCGATACAAACGTGAGGGCGTGAGGACATCGACCTTTGGGCTCGCACATCGGTGTGCCACCTCTCGGCGATCTTGCCCTCTCAAACATGACTGTACAGCAAATCAGACAGGCAGTCGCCGCCTGATACACAAGATCGACCGAAGCGGGAACCCGGTCCGCTGGCTGGCTGGCTCGCTCGCTGGCAAGCCTCGGCGACGCTCGGTCGGAGCTCTTATGCGGAAAGGGGGCTTATCTAAATCCACTCGTCTCCGGCGCTTGAGAGGTCGGCGACCAGATCCTTAGCGCCGGTTGAACGGCTGCACTCCGGTCCACGTGCAATTTACCCGCCCCTCTGCTCCGTAGATCCGCATTCGCGGACCGGGATTCTGACGACGGAACGGCGTCGAGCATCGGCACAGCGGCATGGACCTATAAGTGCAGTCTCTCGGCGTCGTCCAGAACGGTGTCGAGACTTATAAGCATGGCCGCCAGAGCGGTGCGCACGAAAGAACGGTGCAGGAGCGAGAGAACGGCGTCGAACGCGGCAACCTTCGTATCCGGGATTACCCGCCCGGCCCTACCCCGGCGCCGACCCGGACCCGGCGGCTAGGCGGGGATACGCGAGCACCGAGACACAGCTCTTGTTCCCAGGTAGGTCCAGGACGGCTGCAGGCGAGACAAGCGCGCCCACGCGCGCCCACTCCCGCTGCCTGGGGCCCACCCCGCCCCCAGAAGTCGGTTATCGACGCGTATCCCGCCAACCGCCCCCGACGTATATAGCCCACCTGCTCCACGTCTGTTTCCACGTCTCCCACAACCAAGAAAGCAGCAAAATGACCGTCTCCACCAGCTACAAGGACAAGGCGTACATCAACGGCAAGTGGGTGGCTGCGTCGAGCGGCAAGACCTTCCAGGTGACGAGTGAGTACCCCAGCAGGCGTTTCCGCAGACGACTGGGAACGCCGGCGACGAGCAAGAGAAAGGGCGAGAGCTGACCCCAGACCCCGCCACTGGCGAGGTCATCGGCGAGGTCCCCGACCTCTCCAAGGAGGAGGTGCTCGAGGCCGTCAAGGCCGCTGAGGAGGCGTTCCCCTCGTGGAGCAACACCCCGCCCAAGGTGAGTTGCGAGTTGGGAACGAGGTCCGGCTGGGAAGCTGCAATGGCCCGGAGGACAGTCGTACGGCTCAGGAGGAGGGCCAGTGACGGACCGGAGAGGGATGGGGACAGAGGCTGCCGAGTGGCATGTGCAAGGGTCAACGGCGCTGGAGCGAAACGCTCCATGATCTCGCTGTCTAACCGGCTGTCATCGAGCCGGCCAGGCGCTGGAAGGCGCTACTTGTCCTCCTCCTCCCTCCCACACAGACGTGTCTGTCCCCACGAAATGGAGCCTGCAGCTGTCTTTGCTCCTCGGCGTCTTGGGCGAGCCTGGTGCTCAGCATCCCCTCCGACCCGTTTCTTATGCTCGCTGGCCGTCCCTCCGCTCGGCTTCGCGCACAGTGCTAACCCGCAGACCCGCCAGGACATCCTCGTCAAGTTCTTCAACATTATGATGGAGCGCACCGAGGAGCTCTCCAAGCTCATCACCCTCGAGAACGGCAAGCCCCTCGCCGACGCGACCACCGAGCACAAGTACTCGGCCTCGTTCATGGAGTGGTTCGGCGCCGAGGCGCTCCGCACCAACGGCGACGTGATCCCCTCGACCATCCCCGGCCTCCGCAACATTGTCATCAAGCAGCCCATCGGCGTCGTCGGCATCATCACCCCCTGGAACTTCCCCTCGGCCATGATCACCCGCAAGGTCGGCCCCGCCCTCGCCGCTGGCTGCACCTGTGTCATCAAGGCGCCCTCGGACACCCCGCTCTCGGCCCTCGAGCTCATGCAGATTGCCGAGGAGGCCGGCGTCCCCGCCGGTGTGCTCAACCTCGTCACCTCGAAGAACTCTCGCATGGTCGCCGAGGTGCTCTGCACCCACCCCGTGATCAAGAAGATCTCGTTCACTGGCTCGACCGGCGTCGGCAAGCAGCTCATGCAGCAGAGCTCGAGCACGCTCAAGAAGCTCTCGATGGAGCTCGGCGGCAACGCCCCCTTCATCGTCTTTGACGACGCCGACGTCGACGACGCCGTCAAGGGCTGTGTGATCGCCAAGTTCCGCTCGTCGGGCCAGACCTGCGTCTGCGCCAACCGCATCTTCGTCCACTCCAAGGTGTACGACGAGTTCACCTCCAAGCTCGCCGAGGCCGTCCGCGGCTTCAAGGTCGGCAACGGCATGGACAAGGGCGTGACTCACGGCCCCCTTATCCACGGCCGCGCCGTCGCCAAGGTCAAGGAGCACGTCGAGGACGCCGTGTCCAAGGGCGCCAAGGTGCTCGTTGGCGGCAAGGCCGGCGAGGGCAACTTCTATGAGCCCACCGTCCTCGTCGACGTCCCCATCTCGGCTGTCGTCTCCAAGGACGAGACCTTCGGCCCCCTCGCCCCCTGCTTCAAGTTCGAGACCGAGGACGAGGTCATCAAGCTCGCCAACGACACCGAGTTCGGCCTCGCCGGCTACTTCTACTCGCGCGACATCGGGCGCATCTGGCGCGTCTCGGAGGCCATGGAGGTCGGCATGGTGTGCGCCAACTCGGGCATCCTCTCGCAGGCCACCATCCCCTTCGGCGGCGTCAAGGAGTCGGGCTTCGGAAAGGAGGGTTCCAAGTATGGCCTTGAGGAATATCAGGTAGTTAAGCTCGTGGCGATGGGCGGGCTCGGCACCAAGTACTAGGTGTGCATGAGGAGTTGAGTAGTGGCGCCGCGGCGCGTGTATCATCAGCGTTTGGATGCATCGGGTGAAGTTTTAAGCTTTTTAGAGAATTAGCCGGTGATTAGAATATTACCCGGTGATTAGAACCCGGTGATTAGAAAAGTACCCGGTAATTTGAATCGCGACGTCAATACATTAGTCTTTTCGGCTATTTAGCTAGGCGGCTACCAATTCATGAATCTTGGTGTCGATTAATGAGGACTTGGCGGGCGGGGAACCGAGCATGACCGCAGCTAAAGTTCACCGTACAGTGAGTGCCAAGGCTCGCGTTCCGAGCGCGGCAGTCGACCTTCCGCACGCTCGGCGTCTCATATAATCTCGATGTCAACGCTGTCTCCCCCGTCTCTTCTCTGCTCTTCTCAACTCCCATGTTCTACGTCCTTCTCCCATCTTATCAGCGACGCCGTCGCTAACCGGCACCTCCCCGCCACATGCCAACGCTCCTTGGCACATGACGTCTGCCACGCCCACCCAGTTCCTCGGCACGCTCCAGCTGTCCGATTCGAGCAAGGCTCACTTTTCGGGCGCCGACCCGCCAACCTCCTCCCCTCCCCATCTCCACTGGCCCAGCTAGCCGAGCGCCGGCCAGACACATGAGGTTGTCACCCCCGTCCAAACCGGGACGGCGGAGGGCGGTGGGCAAGTGATGTCGTACGTCGCGGATCATCCCCTCTCGCTCAGGTCCGCCCCGGTATCGTTACCTGGTGACTCCCCCTCCCTTGCTCTCGTTGATCCGCTACCCGCTCCCCAACGAGAGGGTGACGGCGATCCTCTGGTCCTTCAGAGGAACGGTGCCCCGTGGCCCGTGCCGAGCGCATGCTTGCTCCAAGGTCCACTCCACCTCTCCACTGCCTGACAACAGCCGGAACTGGAATCGAAGCAACGCACGCCATGCCTCCCTGCCCCTCCTCCCTCCCCTGGATCGTCCGTCCTCCAATGGACTGGACTCGCTCGGCCTCTTCTGCATCCGCCCAATGGCCAGGGGGGCCGTGCGTCGCAAATGGCTGGCCAGGATGGTCTGGGCCAGCGCTCGTTCGTGGGAATACGGCTCTCCCTTGCACACAAGGTTTGCAGTCCTGAACGTTTCATGAAGTGGTGCTGCGTGCCATTGGGCCGAGGCACGACGTCGCACTCGCATCGGTGGTGAACAAAAGAATACTGATCCGTTGACCCGGGGCAAGAGCGGCGCCTGACGGCATTGGAGAGGGTGGAGATTATTGGAGAGGGTGGAGATTATTGGAGAGGGTGGGTGGTCGCGTGCCTCGTGCCCCAACTGAAACTCACTCAAACCATGTCACCCTCACCTCGGCTCTACCTGCAACTGCATGTCGGTCGCTTGTCGGTCGGTTCAAGTCCGGGGTATAGGGGTAATAGAATGCCAAGAAGCCAATCCGGGCTACTCCAGGCTATCCAGGTGGGCTCCAGTTCGACATTTGACGTCCGTCCAGCCGTCAATGTCCTGATTTTGACTTCTTGGCAGTTACGAGGGCGCTTGCTCTGTGCACATGTGCCCAGGGGACGGCCAGTGGGGCAGCGAGCTCGCGAGAGGGGCAAGGGAGGCAGGAGCGGGGTAGATGGCATGTCGGCACACCGAGATGGGGGCGTAGGACGTGCGCAAAGCGGTGAGATCTGCGCAGAGCCCCCCTCACGCAATGCGCTCCGCGCATCATTGCTGCCTACGTTACCCCAGACAGCCCCAACAGGTCCTTGCCCGCCCGAAGTGTCATATAAGACAAGCCCGCGCTCCCTCTCGTCTCCCCAGACCTCATCTCCTCCTCCTGTCTTCCAGTCCCAGTACTCAAAATGTCCAACGCCTCCGCCCCCGCCCCCGTCAACGTGACCTACGCCCCTGCGGCGTTCCCCGCCCTCGAGCCCTTCTTCGCCGGCAACCACCAGTTCGCGACTGACAAGAACGCGAGCGACGCCAACTACTTCCCCACCCTCGCCGAGGGCCAGGCTCCCCCCTCGTCTGGATCGGCTGCGCCGACTCGCGCGTCCCCGAGTCCGTCGTCCTCCACCAGGACCCCGGGCAGGTCTTCACCACCGTGAGTGCTCGAGCTCGACCTCCTCGCCCCCACCACTCTGGCTGACCCCAGCGCAACATTGCCAACCAGGTCCACGCCGACGACTGGACCTCGAATGCCGTGATCGACTACGGCGTCGGCCACCTTAATGCCACCCACGTCGCGATCGTCGGCCACACTCACTGCGGCGGTGTCAAGGCCGCCTTCGACAGCCCCGCGCCCACTGCCACCACCGGGCAGGGCAAGCCTGAGCACAAGGGCAAGGGCAAGGGCCACGAGAAGGGCAAGGGCAAGGGCCACGGCAAGCATGGCGATGGTGAGTGTCACCGTGACGACGGAGGGCGCGGAGGGCGCGAAGAGGGCGGGGGGCTTCGGGCATCATGTCACGGATCACGGCAATGGCGATCTCGGATCAGTTGCGCCCGATGATCTCCTATCCCGTTCGATCTAAAGCGCGGCATGTGGTGTGATGTTACGGGGAAGTGAGACATCACCGCGTTTCACTGTCTCACTATCCCCATCCCGTCTAGCTCGCTCAATTGCTCGCCTCCTACATCTCCCGACGGCCATAGCTGACCCACAGACGAGGACGAGGATGACGACGAGGAGGAGCACGGCGAGGACTACGCGCTCAACAACTTCCTTGCGCCCCTCATCGCCCTCCGCCACACCCTCCCCTCGGGCGCTACTGTCCTGGACCTGACGCTCGAGAATGTCAAGCTCAACGTCGCTACCGTCGTCAACAGCACCGCTATCCAGCACGCTTGGGCTGCCGGCAAGAACGTCTGCGTCCACGGCTGGCTTTTCGACATCGGCACTGGCCTGCTCTCGGACGTTGGCGTGAGCAAGTGCGGCCCCTCGGCTTAGATCTGTTTAGAATTGTAGAATGTAGTCGCGCAGTCGGATATTGCTGCTGGATGTTATCATTGTTTAGCTGTTGACCTGGCCGCGATGCATACCATCAGCCATCAGCCATGGACGCGAGAATAGTTCAAGCCACACCTTAACCCCACAAGAGGCGCAAAGAGGTGGTGACTTTGGTGCAGAATGAGATCTCGAGCTCACGAGAGTCTGAGCGGAACCAAATCTGCTGTAGCTGCTATGACGCTAGATTGCCTCCACCTTTGCCAGCCGTCCACACCATTCACAACCTCTCTCTCACTCACTCTATCCCACCCGTCACTTGTTCATCCACCCCATCCAAGGCAGGGCAGCTCGCCGCCATGCCAACTTCCTCCTCAGGCTACGCCACGCCTCAGGAGACGCCCGGCGGGCGCGAGCCCGCCGTGCCAAACGGCGAGGCCCAGGCAGCGGGGTCTGACCCACCACCACAACAACAGCACGGCGCCGAGGCCATCGGCCAGGCGCTCGGGCAAGCACTCAACGACGTCCTCGAGTCGTTCATGGCGGGCATTCCTCCCGGCGAGGCAGGCGGGGAAGGCGCCGGAGCAGGTTACGCGGAAGGAGCGGGAGGAGGTGCGGAGGACGCCGCCGGCATGGATGTCGATTCGCCGCTCACGGACATCGAGTCTCCTGTCGCGCAAGCCGGGCCGGGTCCGAGTACCGCCGCATCTTGGGCCAAGACCAACGGAGTTGGCTCTAGCGACGTTGCCCATATCGCGTGCGGGGCCGACGACTCGCTTGACCTCAACGGGCTGCTCGGTCACGCCGACGGCGCCTCCGAGGACGCTGAGGAGCTCAAGGACGAGAGGGAGGACGAGTCTGGGGAGGACGAGCTCGATTCGGGTCTGGAAGAGCTCGCCGACGACTCAGAACATCAGCTGGACGAGGTGCTTGAGGAGGACAAGATGTTCTACGACATCCTCGTGTACGACCTCAAGGAATGCATCGACGAGGCGGCCTGGACGTTTTACCTGTGGAAAGACGTTTTTACCGAAGAGGTAAGTCGCATACCCTGCGGTCATGTCCCCTTAGCCCTCTACCAATGCTGACCTCAGTACGGGTGGGACCCAGAACCTTTGCTCGCCAAGTACGGCGCCCTCGTCGAGGCCGCGATCCCCGCATTCGCCGCCAAGCTGGACAAGGAGGAGCCCATCGCAAGCAACGTCAAGCCCGAGATTCCAACATCGGAGACGTTTCAGCGCGTCTTGCGTGAGGTAGAGGCTTGGGACTGGGATGACCCGACGACAACGAAAAAGGCGTTCGGCGAAGCCTTCAAGCGAAAGGTGAGCCACTACTCTCGGCTAGATGTCCGCTGAGCTATGCTCATGCCAGTATGGGGTGGCACCCGACAACACATTCAATGCGCATACAAAACTCCTGAGGACGCTCGTCCCCAGCTTCGCGGCGCGCATGAAGGCAAACCGCACAAAGAAGTGGGAGACGCTTACGTCTCGCGACCCCAAGGCGAACCCTCCCCTCTGTGGCCCACAGTTCGACGCACTTCTGCGGTGCCACGGTTCAGTTCTGCTTGACGAGCTGCCAGAATTGCACGCAGTTGTCCTGCACATGCGGAAGTGGGACTGGGACGACCCGAGCACCACCTACAAGGATTGGTGGGATGCGTTCGTTGCCGAAGTAAGTGACCAGACGTCTCAGCTGAGTGAAAATACACGCCACTAACATCAGCATCATCGAAGTCCCAACAATGTCTTGGATCGCCATCGCCCCCTCATTCTGGACCTAGTCCCCGCTTTTGGCCGACGTGCGACTCGAAGCCCCTCGGCTTCCATCCCCGCCGAGATCCTATCGCAAGTGCAGCCGAACCATCGCGCCGTCTTCCAGCGGATGGTCCATGACCTGCGAGCCTTTGACTGGACTGCTCCCACTGCCACTTATGCTGCTTGGAGCGAGTCATTTGCACGCACGGTGAGTTGGTGCTCGGGTGGCTGACAGCAGCATAACCCTTACTACTCCCCCAACACCATCATGTCACTCTACCGTGGTCCCATCGATGAGATGTGTCCCAACTTCGCCAACCGACCATCGCTCAAGTATGCCCCCAAACAACACTGTACTACCCACTCCTCTGGTACAACTGGGATGCCGGAGCAGGTAGATCCACGTGTCAGGCCCTCTCATCGACCTCTCTTTGACCTGGTTATCGAGGAACTGAAGACCGTGGACTGGTCCGACCCGCGATGGAGGAAGAGCACGTGGTTGGAGGGCTTTCAGCGAAGGGTGAGACAGCCTTGAATGTGGGCGCTGATGACAGCATCCAGGGCCGCTGATGGCCTCGACACTCTTCGTGTACTACCATTCTATCATCAAGGATATGGTCCCCGGCTATGCTAAACGGATGCGAGCCAACCGCGTGCTCGGGAAGCAACCAACGTCCCCATACCCATACGGAACGATGCCTTCTGTCGCACGCCGAACCGAAGTGCAGTCTCTCCAGAGTGGAACGCAGTCCCTCCACAGTGAATCGCAGTCCCCCCGACTCCGAACGCCCAGGCATCATCGTCCCGCCCCACACTCGAGGTCAACTACGCTGGCAGAACGGCAGGCCAGGGCGCGCATTCTCGATGCGGCTGCCAAGCAAGTCAGCGAGGGCTACCGCCAGGACTTCATTGTTTTCGTCGATCAGATGAACGACTTTGACTGGACCTGCGACGGCGATCCGATGGACAGGTTTTACGACCACTGCAAGAGGCGCAAAGTCCCTGTAAGGAGGCAATGAGCGTATCTGTGCTTACACTCAGACGACCCAGCTTAGGAGAATGATTGGGCACTATGGCTCACTGCTGCGGCGGTGCTGCCCGGCTTTCGCGTCGAGGATGGAAGCGGACCGCCTGATTGGCAGCACCCAGCGTGCCAACGGACAGCGCGCCACTTCAAGTGAGAGTGACTTCGAGATCTTATCGCAATTTCCTTCCCCTTCCCGGAACGTCTCCCCAACACCGCCGCGCACGGTACTGTCATCGGAGCACGGACGTGAGCACACTCCCCGACCGCGGCCGGCACCGTATGTCCGGCCACCCCGCCGTGAGGGCCCGCTCTCCTTCCCGTCCGCCCTCGCCTCCCTCGACGTCGAGGTTTACCGGCACCAGTCTTCCAGCAGCACGCTCCTCCCGCAGCTCCCTTCCTTCTCGGATTACCTGTCATCGGAAGCGCAGGCCAAGTACGACGCCTTCGTCGCCCGTATTCGCGAGCTTGACCCGGCAATTGACGCGCGGCTAGCGAAGCTGCGCGAGGTCGCAAAGGACGTCGACCGGCTCCAAGCGGCAGTCACGGCAGAATGGGCTGCGCTCCAGGCGTCGTCATCGGGCAAGACGGCTGAGACAGCGATGGACGTCGACGCCGGACCGGCACGGACGCTGGCGTGGGAGGACAAGCAGGCGGCAGCAGTGGCGCGGCGGAACGTGCTGCAAGGGCACCGTGCCGAGCTGGATGGCATGCGTAACGAGCGCGCAAGATGCCTTGCCCGGGTGCGCGCAATTGACGAGGTAGTCGTCGCGGCGAAGGCGAAGATCGGGGCGGCGTTGATGGACGAGGATTGAGTAGGGACCGTTGTAGTCATAGTCGCATGTGCAATTTGTACCTTTACCACTGCATGGATCTACACTGCTACTACTAGAGCTTGGCGCTCTGCTTAAACTTGGGGATCTTGTCCTTGACGAGCTTGCCCATCTCGCCGCCGAGCGCGGCGAGCCCGCTCATCGGGCGGACCATGACCTCGAACTCGCGGATGAGCCCGTCCTCGTCAAACGTGATGAGGTCGATGCCCTTGAGCTTCTTGTCGTTGACGTCGGCGCTAAACTCGAGGACGACGCTGAGCCCGTCCGACGTGGCCAGCGAGCGGTAGTAGGTAAAGTTCTTGAAGACGGTGTTGACGTTGCGGAGGATGATGCCGACGGCCTCGCGCGACTTGTACGGGTTGAACGCCATGGGCGAGCGGAACACGGCGTCGGGGTGCACGATGCTCTCGAGGTCGGTCATGTCGTCCTCGGCGATCATGCGGTGCCACTTGACGAGCGAGCGCGCGACGGCGGGCTTGACATCGAGGTCGGCGGAGGACATTGTGGTGGTGGGGTGGTGGTGGGGTGGTGGTGGGTGGTGGAGGGAGTGTGCGAAGCGGAGCTGGAGTGAGAGTGAGGTCTGCGGTCAGCGCGCACGACTTTATACCCACCGTTGACGAGTTGACGCGGAGTGTACAATGTCGGAGATGTAGGTGTGCGTCGGGGTCAAGTGGGGGCTGGGGCCCTGCATGCACCGGCCCACCAAGTTGCCGATCATTCCGCGGCGGGACCCGCTGACCACATCCCAACTTTCGGCTCCGCCCAGATCGCTCCGGGGATAAGTGGGCGGTCGGTGTCCTCTATCTCGGTGGCCGACGGGGCCGAGCCGCCCAGCGAGCAATACAGGCGGCCCGGCGCCGAGGCGGGCATGCAAGCTCTCGGGCACGGCCCAAGGTTCTGGGGCGATCTGTATGACCGCCCCCGACCGCTATCACTGACTCGGTCCAGATACCCTTATGCATGTCTACCATTCTACCACTTGAACCAGCCCTTCTCCTTGGCCTCGCGCTCGCGCTGCTCCTTGAGCTCCCGCTGCAGATGCGCGGTGTTCTCCGCCGCCATCCGCGCCTGCAGCTCCATCCACCTCCGCTCCATGTTATCCGCGCTCACCATCCCGCGCCCGCCGTCGACGGCCGTATCCTCCTCCCGCTTGTACCCGCCCTCCACCACCCCAAGGATGCGGCACACACCCTCGCCCTTGCGCGTGAGCCACGCACCGTTCCGCAGCCCGTCGCGCCAGTGGCCCGGCAGCGCGCTGTATCCCACATATGCGCCGAGCAGCGCGCCGGCGACGCACGCGTTCGTGTCCGCGTCCCCGGCACACATGATCAGGTCGGTCATCAGGGGCTCGAAGAGCGCAGCCTTGGCTGCCAGCGAGCTCTCCCCAGATGAAGCGGCGGCGGCGACCCGCCGCATCGCTTGGCGGAGGAGGAGCAGGCCGCTGCCCAGCGCCTTGTACACGTATCCGATGCCGTGGCCGTCGAGGTCCAGCTCCGCGAGTGAGCTGGGGTGCGCGTGTTTCCGGAGCTGCTATCAGCTCCATCTTACCATCTCAGAGAGACTCACCTCATTGAGGTCGAGCCCTGGCTCGTCCGCACCCATCGTCCCCTCCCTCTCCATCCCCGGGCGCACGGCGGTGTTGTACCGCGCCACCGAGCGCTCGATCACGGCGTCGACGTGCGCCTCAGTGACCACCTCGCTGCGGATGAGGCCACGCACGAGTGCCGTCTCGATCATGCACGCCACGACACAGCGGGGGTCGACGTGCGTGATCGCGCTAATGGCCGCGGCAGCGTCCATCGCCTCCTCCTCGCTCTGGAACACAGACACCATTCCGAGGGGATGAGTGCGCATGACGCTCCCATTCGGCGCAACGTTGCACTTGCCCCGCTTCCAGACCTTGTGTGCGGCGGCGACGGGGTTGTCGAGGTATGCGGGGTCGCGCACGATCGCGCCGACCGTCGCGCCCAGCCCGAGGGGGAGGGAGTCGAGCGCGCGCAGCCCCTGCTCGACCCAGACGCGGAGGCGCGCGGCTACGTCCGCGGGGGAGAGGGTGCCGTGCAGGAAGGAGAGGAGGATGAGGAGGGCGTGGTCCGTGTCGTCCGTCCACTCGCCGAGCTGGTGCTTGAGGCGGTGCATGTCGCGTGCGAAGGGCGTCGGCGGGGCGAGTGAGAAGCGGCGAGAGGGGTACTCTGCGGCGGCGCGCGGGGCTTTGAGGAACTCGGTGTAGAGCCCGACCGCGTCGCCGAGTGCTGATCCAACCAGCGTGCCGAGAATGCGGTCGTGGAGGGTGGCGTTGGCCAGGGGGGCTGCGTCGGGGCGCGACATTGTGTGAGGAGGAAAGGGGGGTGGGGAAGGGTGTGGTTTGGGTTAAGAGCGGCTGTCGGCCGCTGGGTGGGGATGTGCGCGTCTGATGAGGACGCTCCGGGGTGCTAAGAGGTGACGTGGAGTGTCCAAAGACTGGAGATGCGTGGTGAGACGAGTAATGAAGAGTGGCAAACGGTGGGACGTGGAAGATGCGGATCTGGGTGGATGTTTGCACAGCCACTGCTAATTAAGCTTGTCCGATGGAATGCCGATCACCACACAGAAATGTCTCACCTCCACACACGTTGCACTTCCAAACGGATGTGTATGTACTCGGCGAGGGCAGAGCCAAGCGAGAGCACTTCTAGAGGGAGTAGACAATGTGCATCGTGTCGAACTGTACATGGTACATGGTACATGTAACACCCAATACCCAACACCCACTACCCTCACACTCACCCCCCGCCGCCCAGCAACGGCCACAGGGTACCCAGAACGCTGCCCACGGTGCCAGCCCACGTCCCCACGGGTGACGCGGGCTTGCATGATGCGGAGTTGCCGGACGACACAGGATACGGTGTGCTTATAGCCTTGGCCGGCTTTCGGAAGAAGATCGTGGCCTCGTCCTCAGACTCGGAGTCGAATGGGGTAGTGGCCGGTATGTCTGACGGAGTGTCGGACAGAGGGGTATTGGGTGATGGGGTCGACGGCGCCGTGGACGGGGCATCTGAGGGTGTGAATGGGGGTTCTTGGGGCGCGGACAGCTCGCCAGACGCGGAGCAGGGCCTCTCCTCAAACTCCTTCTGCTGTACAGCCGATGTCGGCAACGAGTCTCGTCTGGCCAGCCCACTCCGCACGACGTCCGCGTCGCGCTGTGTGTCGATGCGCACGAGCAGCTCGTCCCACATCTCATCGAGCTTTGGTTAGCCCCACCTCTCTCGCAGCTCACCTCATCCGCGGTCGGCAGATACGCCCCATTCTCACACGTCTCGGGGTCCCGTGTGCCGTCATACTCGCCCGCCGTGATACGGAGGACACAGGCCAGGTTCTCAGCCTTGGTTTCGAGCCAGCGCGCATATGTCGGCCTCCAGTGAGGGGGCACAGACAGACCATACGCGGCGAGCAGTGCGCCCGCGAGGCTGGCGTGCGCGTGCGCGTCCCCACCCGCCACGAGCACCTCCGTGAGGAGGGGCTCGAACGCCCCACCGCGCATCCCTTTCCGGAGGGTGAGTGGAGCGGCCTTGAGCGCCGCGTACGCGGGACAAGTGTCTCGGTCGGCGTACGTCGGCACGCGCACCGCTCTCCACAGCTTGTCACGGTTGAGGCGCGGCTCGCCGGGGGCAAAGACCTCGCGCACGCCCATGGCTGGCCGCACGACGTCCGAGTAGAGGCGCTCGGCGCGGCGCACCACCGCATACATGTCATGTCGTCCGGATCCCGTACCTCTCCCCTCGCAAGAACCCGGATGAGGGCAGCGACGATCATGCACGACACGACGCAACGCGGGTCGACGTGGGTTACGCAGCTGATGCGCCCAACCGTGTCCATGGCGCCGACCTCGTCATCGAACAGTGTCAGCAGACCCAGCACGCTGTCATTGCTCGCGTCCGAGCAATCTGACGCGCGCCACACTGCCGCCGCCCTTGAGGGGGTGTGCAGGTTAAGTGGTGATGTCGCATCGCGCATCGGGGATGTATACGATGGCGGGGCAGCCGGAGCAGAGGGAATGGGGCGTTGACCATCTGGCATGCCACCCGCCGCCACCAGCGCCCTCAAGCATAACAAGATTCAGCCTTTGGCCAAGTTGGAACGGTAACGGAGGCAACGCTGGCTTTTAGCCGTGTGGACCGCAGGAGGGGTCTTGAGGACTAGACGGCGTGCTGCTGCGTTCAAGCGAACGTGGAGTCGGCTCGACGACGCAGCCAGATGGAAGAAGAAGAAGGTGATGAGTATTGCCATGATGTTAGTTGTAGCCCCGGCCATTGATGCTAAACCCATCACACACTTCATCGCTGCAGAACCATTACCACCACTTAGCGCTTCTCGTCCTTGGAGTCGTACGAGCTGTCGATGGGACCCAGGAGGAGCTTCATGAGCCACATCTCGGGCGACAGGTTCTGGCCCGTCTTGGTCATCATCTCCTGTTGGCGTCAGTTTCTGGTCCAAGGGGCTGAGCGGGCGTGTACAGCTCAGCTGAACCAAAGCAACGCTTCTCGCTTCTCGCAACGCCCGCACGCGTCGACAAGAACGCGACAAGAGAACGCACCTGCTGCTCGTACTCGTACTCCATCGTCTGGTCGATGAGCCCGCCGATCTGCGGGTCGTTGTCGAGGTCCGAGAGGAACTTCTGCGCTGGATGTTAGCTGTGGCGGAACTTCAGAAGCTACTCACCGCCCTTGTCGTTGCCAACCTGCGAGAACTGGTACGAGACGGCGTCGGCGCCGAAGGGGGTGGCAGCGAGCGCGTGCGCAGCGGCCGTGATGACCTTGGCGAGCGTGCCGCGGTCCTCGCCGGCGGGCTGGCCGTCGGTGATGGCGATAACGAGGAGGGGCTTGCGGAGCTGCTGGCCGCGGGCGGGCTGAACGAGGAGGGGCTGGAGAATCTTCTGGTCGAGCGCGGTACCGAGGGGGGTAAGGCCTAGTGTCAGCCGGAGCAAGCAGTAAAGACGAACCGGAGAAGTTGATCTGGCCGATGAGCTGGAGGACCTCCTGCTCGGAGCGGATGTGGTCGCCGCGGACCTGCGAGTTGAGGAAGCGGACGGTAAGGCCGTCCTCGTCGAAGAGCGCGCAGGCGCCAGCAATCTTGCCGAGGATCATCTTGAGGTCGTCGATACGCTCGCCGCCCTGCTCGAAGGCCATCGAGCCAGAGTCGTCAACGAGGATGACAGTGTCGAAGAGCGCGATCTTGACGAGGTCGACGGCGAGCTCGGCGGGGAGACGCCACTGCGCCGCGAGCTTCTGGAGGGCACCAGTCTGGACAACGCGGTCCGCGATGCGCTGCACGTCGGCAGGGTTGCGGTAGAACGCCTGGATGTGCTGCTCCTGGATGCACTGGTTGAGGACCTGCACAATGTGCTGGGGCGGGATGTTGCTGCCGCCAACAGCAGCACCAGCGCCAGGCGCGCCACCGTACTGCTGCTGCTGCTGGGGCTGGCCGTACTGGCCGGGCTGCTGCTGCCCGTACTGACCCTGCTGGGGCTGACCGTACTGGCCGGGCTGCTGGCCGGGCTGGCCGTAAGCACCCTGTTGGCCATACTGACCTGCCTGCTGGCCGTACTGCTGCTGCTGGCCGTACTGGCCTTGCTGCTGGCCATAGGCACCAGCGGCACCGGGCTGCTGGCCGTACGCGCCAGGAGCGCCGGGAGCACCGGGCTGGCCGGGGCGGGCACCGGGGACGGGCGGCGCGCCGTACTGGCCGGCCTGCTGCTGGCCGGGCTGGCCGTAAGCACCCTGCTGGCCATACTGACCCGCCTGCTGGCCGTACTGGCCCTGCTGCTGCTGGCCGTACGCGCCGGGGGCGGCACCGCCCTGGGGCGCGCCGTACTGGCCCTGCTGCTGGGGAGCACCGTACTGGCCCTGCTGCTGAGGGGGCTGGCCGTAGGCACCGGGGGCGCCGGGCTGGCGTTAGCGATGGCTAATAGAGGTGGTGAGAGGCGACCTACAGCACCGGCGGCGGGGGCAGCGCCGCCCTGGAACTGCTGGCCGGCCTGGTTAGCCTGCGCTGAGGGTTAGCGTTGTGAGTGGGCGATGGTGCTGACCGAGCTTTGAAGCGAAACCCATGGCGAGTGGAGTGTGTGGGGAGGGATGTGGAGAGTGGAAGGGAGGGTTGATGGAGAGTAGAGGACACAAACAAGATGAGTGCAAGGATGCGACTTATCTCTGTACGGTGGGCTGGGTGGGAGGATGAGGCGGTGCAGACGTGGCTTGGGGGGGATCGCCATGAGTGGAGGTCTGTGAGGCACAGCTGCACGGTGGTACGGTGAGCCAAGCTGCAAGCATCCGCGGCCAAGCAGAAGCCGCACAAGGGAAGCGAACAACGCGCGTCATCGCTTCCCCAGGAATGTCACTCACGATCATTAGTCCTTGATAATACCCATTACAACTCTGCAATACCTTTGCCACGCGGCTGTGCTAATGACCGGCCTGGACCCTGGTTGCCTCCGGTGATCCCGAGGCCCGTGATCCGACGTCACGCATGGGAATCACTCTGTGTTGGCATGTCCTTCACCCTCTTCATCTCATCTCCTCACAGCATTCATTACTCACGCCCTCTCTCTCACTGCATCGCCCACACTCACCGCACCGACCCAACAGGCGTACACGCACACCGTCTCGTACTCGAGCACACGTCAGCGGCGCGACTGCCCCAGAATGTGCGTCTCCTGGCGAAAACGCGACCCTTTCCTGTCGCTCCTGAGTCCGTGTGGCCAGTGAACGCGCGGTCGATGCGGAGAACGCGTCCCACTGCACTCCGAGCGCCCTCTTCTCTGAACTGAGGACCGTGAGCGACCCCGCGCACCTCCTAGGCCAACGGTCGCCGCTCTACACCCCCTGGAACCTCGGCAAAAGGTCCGCCCACCCTGGCGGACGCCGCGCGGACCAAAAGGTGTGTTCAACGCTCAGCGTTGTCTACTTGTTCCCCGCCAGGGAGTTGAACCCTGCTCTTTCGCGTTCAGTCTCTAAACTTGAGAGGCGAATATACTAACCGATATACTAGCGAGGAGATGATATACAACCTAAAGAGATGCAACAGATTCCGGCAACGTTGCTTCTCCAATGCATAATTTGGAGGCTTAGAGGGGTCCAGGCGATAGCGCAGCCCCTTTAGAAGTGCACAGAATCGCCCGGTCAGCTCAGACCTTCGGACGGTGTTGACAGATGTTGAACAAGGTGCATCATGAACCGAAAATCTCAGCTGCCCCACTCTTGTCCTCTCCTGCCCCACTCCCTGTACCGAAACTTTTGGCTCCGCCCCACTCCCACCTATATGTCAGAGTGGGGCATGTATCCCATGGTGGGCACGTGGCCACCCAGGCCCCATTTTTTAGACTGGGGCAGAGCCGATCTTCAGCAGAGTGGGGCGGACGTGACCCAATTGTTGCAATTGTATATATATTGTATATATATTGTATATTGTATACATGTATATGTAGAATTGTAATCTCGCTTCTCGCCCTTCGCGCCGCGTCCCATGCGCTCCGCGACCGAGTCGGTGCAACCCTCATCAGACACACAGCGGTGAAGGTGCCGCCCGATTATGAGCAGGCATGGCCATCGATGGGTCATTATGTCTGGGCCCTCTTCGACGAAGGCTTCCAGGACCTCATCCCTCGCACGCGGAGGCACGACGTCCCAGTCATCGCGGACGCTGTCTGCGTGGTCGACATCATCACAGCTAAAGAGAGTGTCTTCGATTCGCTCGCGGCAGACGACGATCAGACTGTCTGCTCATGACGACAGGGTCGCCAGCCTCTTCCTGGAGAAGTTGGCGCCGAGGCTCCGGCACCTCAAGCTCGTTCGGGTACGGGGCCTCCGCAGCCACCCGCTATATCTCGAGGCGTCCCGCGACGTTACGTTCTATCCGCAGGTCAAACACGACCCCAACAGGTATTACTTCAACGCCCACAGCACCCCGACCCCGACCAACGCCGTATACTTTCAACTGGCGTGTGATGGCAACTGCCCCGAGGCGTTTGGCTGGCGCCAAACTCTCTCAGTTCACCACTACACAGCGAGCCCTCCAATCGTGTTCCGCTTCACCAACATCGGCAGCCGCTGCCCCCACAGGGGACGGCCATCGGCGAAGACGGCCATCAAGGTACGGCGTACCCTCCGGCAGTTCACCGACGTCGTCATCTACGCCCTCGACCTCGAGCGTCCGGTCACCCTCGTCGCAACACATGTCTGGTGCGCGGTCGACTTGCTGTACCGCGCTTGGCTTCAGCACCACGAGGGCACCCTGCGTGACTTCTGGATCTCGATCATCAGCCGTGGTTTTCCCTCCTCGGAGGCAGCAGCACGAGCAACACAGCTCGACGTCGTGACTGACGACGGATATCGCCGTTCCGTCGAGGAGGAGACGTTTGAGCTCGAGAACGACAACTCGATAGGAAAACTGGACCCGCAGCCGCTCTTGGAGGAGGATCTCGGCAATGGCCACGACGAAGCTGGTGACGCGGAAGTAGCGTACGACCGGAAGTTGGCCAACGGTACCTGACGGCCTAGTTGGTGGGGCAAGCGTCGAGGAGGATGCAGTGTAAAGGATAACGGGAAGAGTGCCACACGCTGCAGCATAGTGTCGTCTTGACATGGCGGGCCAGTCCCAAGCGCGCATTGCACTCACACCACACCTCGCCAGGGCCCTCGGGCTCCCTCAACATGGTGTCACGCCCTCGCGGATGTTCCTGGCTCGCAAACGAGCCACCCAGTCCCACGTTTGTGTCGCACTTCACACTGTCCGGCTGCCCCGGGCAGTCGGACTTGAGGCCCTCCCGGGCCCCGCGAGGCGGCGCACTTCACCAAACGTTACGTCTCTAACCACTTCCCCTGCGCCAAGCCCAGACAGCGCGGTTCAAGTCGGGCGCTGCGCAATCTGCGGTATTATTCGCACAACCCGATGAGATAATCACACAACCTTCCGCTGGCATCGCCCCAGCACTGCCATCGTGAGATTGGCAGGCGGCTCGCCACATGTGAGGCTAACATGTGGGCGCCCATGCGTATCGTCCAGCTCTGGATCCAGATCGACCTTGGCTTTCCGAGATTGAGGTACACTGCGTCCCGCCTCAGGCCGCAAGCGGGGAAAGGCACGACGATGCCTCGGGCATTGGGCATGCCCGCATCATGTGACGCGAGGGTGGCAGTGCCTCTGCACGGCTGCAATAAGCTTGACGCCCATAAGAAAAGGGCCCGGCGCCCCCGACGACACTAACAACCATGCTCGGCCTGTTCTTTCTCCTCGCACTGGCGAATGCGGCGGTCGTCGAACGCGCGCCCATACGCATCGGGCTGACGCGCATGGCCAGCGGCCTCGCGAAGCGCGGCGAGACGTGAGCTTCCGTGGGCCTGGGCGCTGACGGCAGGCTCACGAGCACGGACGACGGCACCACGCTGCACATGAACATCTCGGTCGGGTGGGTTCACATTATCCCGGCGCTGACGGCAGGACTCCCCCGCAGGACCTCCTCGTCCCGATCAGCGTCGGCGACTACTCGGACAAACTCATGCTCGCCACCGTCGCGGTCGGCGACCCGAATGCCAACCTGGGCAACCGGGGCGTCTTCCAGCCCTCGGCGTCGCGCACCTTCGAGCTCGGCACCTCGACGTCCCCATGGGGCCCTCTGTACAGCGGCTACACCGGCACAATCGCGCATGACACTGTACGCGTCGGTGACATCTCGCTTCCCAAGCACGAGATCCGTGCGTTTCGCCCGTCTCCGCACTTGTACTGACGGCAGTCATGGGCAATTTGGCGGACTTTGAGCAGGCATTCATCGTGACCCACGGCACGCTGGGCAGTGCAGGCTTCTCTCCCGGATCGGGGTTCGGATACGAACTGGCGGCGGCGGCTGGAAGCAACGAGATTGGCCTCTTCATGCTCGCGCGGTCGAAGCAGGCCCAGGGGACGTATGGCCTGAACGCGGGCGAGCTGAGCATCGGGTGAGTGGAACTCGGGGTGATGTTGTGCGCAAAATGCCAACGACAGGGGTCCCAACCGCGAGCTCTACACGGGCGACCTCAACTACATCAACGCCAATGGGGGTAACTTCTGGGTGATGCCCCTGGAGGGCATGAAGGTCAATGGCGTCCGCGTGCCCGTGGCGGTCGACCCGGCGCCGGCGCCTGCCCCGGCGGCATGGTTTGCCCCCGAGTATGTCAGCATGGAGATCAAGCTTGCGCTCGCAAACCTCGTCTTCGCGCAGATCCCCGGGTCGACATGGCAGGAGAACGCGACCGAGCAGGTGACGTACTGGTTCGTGCCGTGCGAGTCGACGGCAACCATCTCGGTCATCATCGGCGGGTGGGACTACGTGATCCCTGCCCGCGAGTGGGTCGCCGGCCCGGTGGACAACACAGGCAACTGCCAGACCCGCATCATCTCGTCCTGGAACCAGCAAATCAACGTCAACGTCGTCCTCGGGATGCCCTTCGCCTCCACTGTGTACTCTGTGCTCAAGTTTGGCCCGGGGCCACAGCTCGGCTTCGCCCCCCTCTCAGACGCGGCGCTGCGGCTCACCTCGGAGGGGGGCGGAGAACGCGGGCGCCAGGCCGAGCGGGGCGATCCCCGGTGCCGGTGGGAATAACACAGGCAGCGGCACCGGTAGCGGCGGGGCTGGCCCATCGGGGTCGACGGGGAACACCACAGCGCCCCCCACCTCGGATGCGACGCACTCCCGGCTCAGCTGGCTCGCGGTTGCCGGCGCGCTGGCCGTCTACTTGCTCTGACGAGGATAGCAGCGAATATAATATGCAGCAGTGCTTCTGGAAGCGCCGAATATACGCGCCGCGCTCCCTGATCTTGGCACCGATACGCGCGCTAGGACGCTCGGCCAGAGCGCTGGACCGCGCGTCCACATCACACCTCTGACGGCTTACACATGCATGCAGCTAATGCACTCACATCGACAAGCATATACATGGGACTCTGGCCCGACGCACCGGTGCCATGCACCTCGGTGCGGCTGACGAAGTATAGCTGGGTGGTTTGAGTGATGTCGCTGATGGGAGTTCGGATATCGCCGGATATCTTGCCAAGATCCCGCACATGTTCCGCGTGTTCCGCTGCCCACCATCATGACCCGTGTCCGTACGCGACGATATACGACACACTTTGTCTTTCATCTTGGTCGTTCCTGCACAGCACTCTCATCCTCTCCATCACCTTCCACATCCACACATCACCATGTCCTCCCCTCGCGTTGCGGTCGTCACGGGTGCCGGTTCGGGTTTCGGCGCGGGAATCGCGCGGCGGTTCGCCAACGACGGCGTCGCTGTCGTCGTGGCTGATGTCGTGAGTCTAGGCGTGGGGGAGCAACAGTGAGATGAGGCGTTGGCTGTATGCCTACCTCGTCTCATACCAGGGAGGTGGATGGTGTCTGCCACGCCAGAGCACCCATGTCACTGGCTGCACAGTGACAGCGCGTGGCGGGCCGTCGCCAACTCCCACCTGATCGGCCCGCAGACTCTAGAGCAGGTGCACGTTGCCCGTGTGCTTCTCAAGCGACACGCCTGCGGACACGGTGAGCAGGCGCTCATGTGATAAACGGCAGCGCACTGGTATCCGTGCTGGTCAGCTGGAGGGATCGATCCGCCAATGTCCGTGCCGATGCGGATGGACGATCCCTTCTCCCGGTGGAGGCTGGCAGACAGGTCCGCCTGGGCAAGCCGTGTGCCCAAGCTGAGCGCCGAGCTGGGAGTATGGCTCAGCTCAGGCCGATACGGCCGCCGACCATGCGGCCGACCATGCGCCCGGCTGTCCGTGGGCGTGCTTCGACGGGCTGCGGAGAGGAGGACGGAGGTGGCCTGGGGATGGCGAAGGATGGGGAGGGGTGGACGTCCACGGGACGCGCAGGCGGTTAATCGGCGCTGTGGCGCTCCAGACCGCTTGTTGCGGTCAGCGCCTTCATCACACTTGGCCTGCACGCGGACGTCAGCCCACGGGGGAGCTGGTGCCACGAAGGCAACCTCGGACATGCAAACTGACCCAAGGCCGAGGAGGGCGGCAACAAGGTGGCGAACGACATTGTCGCGAACGGCGGCCAGGCGATCTTCGTCAAGTGTGAGTACTCTCGGCGTGCTTGTGCTGTGGCTGCCTCACGCCAGCTGACGTCCGTGTTTGACCAAGCTGACCGCAGGCGATGTGACGAAGCGCGCGGCGTGGGAGAACCTCCTGGCCGAGACGACGGCGGCGTTCGGCGGCGTCAACTTTGTCATCAACAACGCGGGCGCGACGTACGCGTCCAAGCCCGTGCTCGAGACGACCGAGGCCGACTTTGACAAGGTCAACGACGTCAACCTCAAGTCCATCTTCTACTCTGTGCACGTCATGGTGCCCGCGCTCCTCGAGACGCGCAAGAAGGGCGGGCCGGCCGCCGTCGTCGTCGTCGCGTCCACCGCTGGCATCAGCGGCCGTCCGGGGCTGACGTGGTACTGCGCGAGCAAGGCGGCAGCGATTAGCGTGACGAAGAACCTCGCGATTGAGTTTGGGCCGGACCAGATTGTAAGTGGGGCTGGCGACGATGTCACCACAGCCGGCGCCTTGACTCGCCCCCACTCCCCCGCCCCCACCCACCCGCTCACACCAGCGCTTCAACGCCATCTGCCCCGTGTTCGGCAACACGGGCCTCAAGCACATGTTTGTCGGGCAGGCGAGCGAGGAGCAGATCCTCAAGACGATCCCGCTCGGCCGCGCCTCCGAGCCCGAGGACATTGCCAACTCGACCGTCTTCCTGTGCTCGGACGAGGCCTCGTTCCTCACGGGCGTCGCGCTGCCCGTCGACGGCGGCCGCCTGGCCTAGTCGGCGGTGCGAGCGAGTAAAAGCTGCCCCAGCCGTGGACAGAGGGTGGACGTCAGATGGGGTGGTGCGAGTTCAGCAGAGTGGCGCATGCATTGCATTTCGCATTCACCAGACGTGTCCCTTCTCCCTGTTCGGTGTCTGGTCTGCCAATATGCCGGGGTGCAGATGTGCCGAGGTTGCTGTTGAATGCGTTTGAATGCGCACGGGGGAACGCCAGAGGCCACCGGCGTCGACAAAGCACCGTCCGGCGTCGACAAAGGACCGTCCGGCGCCGACAAAACGCCGTGCTGCACCGTCAATACACCGCTGGGGACGACAAAATGGCTCGCTGGTGAACTCTTGAAATGGAGGTGGGGAGGCGGGGAGGCTTGGCGTGTGTTTCTGGGTTGTCACCTGCTTCTGCCAGGGTCGGCGGCGCCCGGCTCGGTGCTCGCTGCTTCCACCGAGCAAACTTATCAGATTACCAGGGCGGGGCGAGTGAATACATAGCTTTTTCGAGCGCGTCATCTCCCCGCCAGGCCGTGCACTGGTCGGCACTCTTGATCTCCAGAACTGCTCCGGCGCGCACGGAGGCCCGGTGCTTCGGCGATCCGCCACCGCCACGGTGCGCCCCACCATGATCCACGGCCCGGCGCGCCAATCGCTGCGCCTCGCTCACGCACACACGTCTCGTAGTGAGAATTTCGTCAGCCAGCGGAGCTCGGCGTCGGGCCGGCGTGCATGATGCGAATGCAAACCTATTCCGCAGACGGGTGCCGTGAATTGAGCGCCGGACAGTGAGCGCCAGCCAGAATCGGGGGCTGGGGGAGATGCGGGCTGGGGGAGATGCACGGACGAGAAGGCCGGCGAGGTTAGAGTGGGGCGACGTTCTGGTCGGTTCTGCAGAAGGCCGAGGGAGATATCGGGAGCTGGGCGATCTGCTTATCAGTCCCGGATGACTGCACGGACCCCTTGTTCGTCCCGATGTCGCGCAAATCTGGCAGGTGGCACTGGTGGCGAGTGCGGCGGGGATGGGTGGCAGATCGCGACGATCGTGATCGTCGTCATGGATGGAGAATTGAGCAATTCAGGCGAATCTTGCAGGAGATGCAGGGCAGGGCGGCATGGACGAGGCTAGCGAGCACCAAAGGCGTCGAGAGAACAGGGCCCACGACAGCGGCGGAGGAATGTAAATCCTGCTCTTCCGAGGGCCGAGAGGTCTGCCCAGGACTGTGGAACCTCTGCCCTCCCCTACGCATCCCTGCCCAGGCGCCCAGACATGCCAGACAAGTCGACAAAGTCACTGCCCGACCCTCTTCCGAGAACCCTCACAACCCGGCACTGCGCCTCGCGCCCCGGCCTTGGCGAGGCGCCGCCACCGCCCCCGCTAATCTACTACCCTCCCGAGCTCGGACCAGCTGGCGTCCATGCACCATCCTGCGGTCCGTGCTGCCACCTGCAATCCTGCTGCTCGAGTGTCGTATGTCGGCTCGTCACGTGGCTGTACGCCGGGGGACCTGCACGGCGTTTAAGTTGTCGCCGCCCGCTCCCTCCCCTCTGCTCTCCGGCCATTCCACTCTCCTTCATAAGTCCACCATTCCTCTACCCCCCTACCCCCCCCCTCGTCCGTCCGTCTTGGCTCGGTCTCTCTCTCTTGTGGGCAGCGCCCAGCCAAGAGCCCCGTCACCCCACCACAGCTACATTCCGTGCCCATCCGCGAACCCCCGATGTGCGAGACCAAGCGCCGCCGCCTCTGCGATGTGCTTGCCGCCCACCAACCCAACAAGCGGCAGCGACGTTCGCTTTCAAGCTCAAGCTCGAGCTCCTCCCTCTCCGACACTTATCCATTCCCAACACCAGCCCCCTCCCCACCACACAACATGTCCTCACCATCACCAGACTCTGACGAACCCCCACCCCCACCCCCCGCCCGCCCCACCCCCGAGCGCGTGCCCGCCGGGCCGGGCGTCCTCGACTTTTCGTCCTTCCCGCACATCCGGGACGCGGTCGTGCGCGAGGCCCCGCGCCCATCACTGATCGCCCTGCGCGCAGCGTCGCGCCGCATGCGGGACCTGTGCGACTCGCGCCTCGTCCGGCACATAGTCTTTACGGCCAACGGAGCCGAGACGCCACAGGGCCGCATACCCTCCGAGGACTGGTATGAGCGGCCCGAGGTGGCGCGCAACGTCGCCATCGCAGAACTCGCGACCGTCCCGACGCGCCCCGCCGACGTCGACCCCGACATGTGTCTCTGTCCCGCGGGCGCACATACGTGCGGGGCCGAGGCCCTCGCCCCCTTCCTCACCAACATCCAGCTCGTGCGCCTCAACAATGCCGGCGTACAGGCCGACTACCCGATCCTCACCGCGCCCCGCCTCTCGCTCCACCTCGACGTCGTACCCGACAGCCTGTCGGCCTGGGCCGCTGCGCCCGGCAAGATAGTGCAGACGGCGTGCGTGAGCGGCGCAGACACCGTCACCATGCTCGTGACGTACCACCCCGACCACCTGTTGAACCACCTCGGGTTCTACTACTGGCTCACCTTCCCGCCCGCCCTCAAGCACCTCGTCATCCACTACCGCCCACGAGTAGATCTGCCCGAGGCGCCTACCCCGCGCCCAGTCCCCGACGCGCGCGAGCTCGAGCGCCCCACCCTCCTCCAGACGTTTGCCAACTCGCTCTGCCGCGGGACCCATGGCGGACTCCGCTACTCCCTCGTCGGGCTGGACCAGACGTGGCCCGGCATGTACCGCCCCCCAGAGCGGCGGGACGACCCCACCCCGCTCAGCACTGAGCTCTTCGCCGCGGCGCGGCAGGAGGGCAAGCGCATCCTCGGGTGGGACGACGAGATGGCCGACGAGTGCTTGTCCCGCGTCCGCTTCCCCACCCTCGAAGAATATCGCGCCGAGATCAGCGACGACCTCTTCGCCTGCGAGATGAGCGAGTGCTTCTGAGCCGTCCTCCTTGCTTCCCGCCAAACTAGCATCACACCCCACACATTTTCCGCACTCTGGCATCAACACTAAAACTATCTGTATCGACTCTTTGCATGCACCCCATACACGCTGGGCCAAATCGGGTTCCGCTAACCCCGCCGAACACTCGGGAATCTCCGTTACTACCGTCAATCCACGACAACGTCAGCGCACGCCACATGCCCAGCCACGTCTACTGCCCGAGCAGCGAGATACATTCGACAAAGAGCACGACAACCGAGATCCCCGGTATTCCGGTATGTGCCACAGTGCAGTCGTCAGCGCTCTGCTTGGCGAGGGATCGCCAGGGACTGCGGGGCACAGGGCCTCCGCAATCGGCCGCCACCAGGACGGAGGTCGCGTCCTGCCCGCGACTGATTGGGCGGGGGCAGCAAAAAAAGGTCGAGCTGCGGCGGCCATGCAAGCGAGCTCGACGGCGGTCGCCACCGCTGCATTGGGCCCACACGCTCAGTGCAAGTCCAAGCATGGGAGGAGCATGCAGGGCAGCCTTGAGCAGGGCCCCTGTGGCCGCCCGCGTATCTGGGCCGCCCAGATTCCCGAGATGAACAAGTCGTGCTCGACAGCCGTCTTGCTCGGCACCAAGCAGTGCATCCTTATCCTCCGCAGCAGGTGGCATGCACTTTGGGGTGGCATGCAGTGCGTGAGTGAGCATGACACCGACGCCTGTGTTTCAGTCGTGAGGCCTGTCGAATGACATGGAGGAGCCTGCCCCGTCAATGTCAGAGACACGTCGGCATGCCTCGTTGTCCTGACGGTCCTTTTAGGAAGTCCAGGACGTCAACGTGCAGCGGCCGCCGCCGCCTGCGTGTTAGCCTCGCACGCGAACGAGGCGCCGCACGGACCGCCACGGGTGCCGCTTCCCGGCTTCCAACAGCTTCGACGGCGCCCTCCGCCGTCGCGTAGCGTATACGCTTGCTGATAAGCATAAGAGGCGACGGTGCCGAGGTGCCGAAGGCCCTTCTGGCGTACGCTAAAGCTCGGCCTGGCGCACAGGCGCTCTTTTAACGACACCGTCGTGCTCTTCATGATTGCTGACGCCCAAGTCGGTGTTGTCCATTCCTCTCTGTTTCGAGCCCATCTGTCGGCCCTCCCCTCTGCCCGACGACCGCCGAGAGACATTCCATTTCAGAATTCGTCTCCCCCACTTCCCACCCCACCCACGCCACCTCCCATCCCACCGCTCCCTCCGCCGCTCGGCGCTCGTCTGCTTCTCTTGGCGATGCCCGTCTGCGGCCAACACTGCCTACTCACCTGGTGAGCGCGCGCGCGGAACACGGAGGCTCGGACATTCCGCGGCATCCTCCACAGCCGCGATAACACTCGGCACGGTACCGGCCCTCTGGGCCACCTCGGCGGCAGGGACCATGCGCGACGCGTGCACGTCCAGCGAGCCGGACGGGAGGGGACAGGGGACGGACGCGTCCATTCAGGCTGTTGTCCGGAGGAAAGTAGCGCCGTCCGGCAAAGTGTACGGCGAAAGGGCGCAGAGCGATTGGCCCCGCGGCGTGCCGGGGGGATGCCGGCAAATTGGTGCCCCGGGCGGGCTGCGGTCAGGCAGTTCTGGTCAGGGGCGTGAGTGGGCGAGGATCGACACGAGGACGTGTGGGCTGTGAGGAATGCTCGCTGCGAGAGCGTGCACGGTTGGGATGTGAGTGAGAAGTGGGCAGTGTCGAGACGAGGAGTGGGCGGGTCTGGACTTCTGTGGAGTACGAGGTGTGCAACAGCAGATGATGTGAGACGACGGTCAGAGATCAGAGAGATCAGAGAGAGCAGACTGCTCTAGCTGCTCTCCAGGAACCAGGGATTGTATAATGTGCCTGTCCTTTGATGTGCCTCTCCACATTACCCTGAGGTACCCCCCTCCAAACAGATTGAATGCACGTGACCAAGTTCCGACCGCACAAGGATCGACACTGAGCGAGGCGCGGAAGGATCTTCACTCTGTGGAGAGAGCCACTTGTTGCTGCAGTCAGCAGACCTGCATCACTCCCGATCTCCCGACACCACCACCTCCCCCCACTCTATCCAACCTACCATCGTTACCATCCATCCATTCCTCCCCACCTGTTCCTAACACAACATCTCGCACACTCGTGCATTCCTCTTCCACTCTTCCCACTCTCAGCACACTCCTAGCTCCCCATCACACACCCCTCCACAGCAATGCCGGCCGAGAGGACAGAGAGGAGCGTCCCAATCGGCACCCCCCGGGAGCCAGGAGCGCGGCGGCAATCTGTCGTCCGCAGCTCCCTCGAGCTAGTCTTCAGCTGTGAGTGTTACCGAAAAAACCTCGCGCGCCCAAGCGCAACCAAAGTGACTCACTGACACACAGACTCGCGCTCCCAGCAGCGCTTCTTCGCCGGCTTACCGTCAGCCCCCTCGTTCGTCGACAGCCACTGGGGCGATGTGGCCACCGACGACGGCGAGGACGAGGACCGCGAGTGGGACACGGAGGCGGGCGGCTCGCGCTCGGGCTACTCGTCAGCAGACGAGGCCGAGGCCGTGCAGAGCGAGAGCGAGTCCTCGGCCTTCTTCCCCGACGACCCCGTCCGCGCCGGCGACTCGCGCCGCGGCTCCCCCACCGACCTGACCTCGATCCGCGAGCGCCGCGGAGAGGAGGACATTGCGCGCAGCGTCACCCGCGCCCTGCCCACCAAGCGCGGCGGGCTGCTCCAGATGTACGGGACCACCCCGACCGTGCCCCTCAGCAGCTCGCTGACGTCGAGCAGCGGCTCGGGCGGCAACAGCGCGGGCGCGACGCCGCGCGCGGGAACAAAGCCCCTCCCAGAGGACCCGCCGAGCCGGCGTGTCAGCGTCCAGCGGGGCGTGGGCGTCGGGCACGCGCCCCCCGTCCACCACTCCCTGCCCACAGAGACGACGCCCCTCCTCCCCTCCCCCAGCAAGACGTGGGCGCCCGAGCGCCTCTCGCCCCTCAACTCGCCCGCTCGCTCCCGCCGCTCCAGCGCCGCAGGGCAGCGCCGCGTCTCCCGCCGCCCACCCGTGCACGTTGGCGAGAGCAGCGATGGCCAGACGGTAAGCGAGGCGATAAGACGGGCGCTGATAGCAGCTCTTCAACGCCACCGCTGTGCTTGTCGGTATTGGGCTGCTGTCGATGCCGCTCGCGTTTAGCTACGCGGGGTGGATCGGCGGCACCATCATGCTCATCGGCTTCTCGTACATTACCTGCACGACCGCCAAGCTGCTCTCGCGCCTTATCTTTGCCGACCACAGCCTGGTGGGCTACACTGACATCGGCAGGGCCGCGTTCGGCCCCGCCGCCGGTGGTGCCATCAATGTTCTGTGAGCTTTCAGCCTCGCCTCCTAGCTAACATCAGCTTCTGTCTCGAGCTCTTTGCGATCGGCGTCGCGCTCATGGTGCTCCTTGGCGACTCGCTCAACGCGCTGTTCCCCTCGATCTCCTCGGACATGTGGAAGATCATCGGCCTGGTTGTGATTCTGCCTACGACGTTCCTGCCGCTCTGGTTCCTCTCCTTCCCCTCCGTCCTCTCGACGTTCTGCACCGTGCTGTTAATCGGCATTGTCGTCTTCGACGGCCTGTGGAAGACCGACGCGCCCGGCTCCATTCTCGACCCCATGCCGACGCACCTCGGCCCCGAACTCGAGGGCGCCAACTGGCTTGGTGGTGTTGGCCTCGTGCTGGCCGGCTTCGGTGGCCACGCCGTCATCCCCAGCATCGCCCGCGACATGAAGCACCCCGAGTCCGCGAGCCGCGTCTTCAACATCGCCTTCACCATCGCTGGCGCGATCGCCTTCGCGGCTGGCGCCACGGGCTACCTCATGTTCGGCGACGAGGTGTCGGACCAGATCACCCGCGACCTCAAGAACCCGCTCTTTGGCTACCCCAAGATCCTTAACACCTTTGCCGTGTGGATGATCGTCTCCGCCCCGGTTTCCAAGTTCGGTCTCTGCTCGTGAGTCACTTGTTTCTTTCCTGTCAGCTGACAGCAGGCGCCCGCTCAACATTGCCATCGAGGGCTTCCTGGGCCTTGCGCCGAACCCCGCCGTCCACCCGCCGCGTGACCGCCGCCGCTCGGTCGTCGAGCAGGTGTCGTCGTCGCTGGGTACCAGCCTCGCGGCTGCCGGCGCCTCGGACTACCTCACGGACGACACTTTCGACGACCGCCCGAAGTCGCCCATCACGCCCCTGTATGACCCCAACGCCACACGCCGCGGCGAGGGCTGGAAGGGTATCGCGCGTATTGTGAGCCGCACCGTCATTACGATCGGCTGTACCGCGACCGCCATCCTCCTCCCAGGCTTCGAGAAGGTCATGGCTTTCCTCGGTGAGTACAACAGATGACTCGAGAGGCATCTCCTGCACGTGCTTTTTAACACCCAGGCTCGTTCTCATCTTTCCTCATTTGCATTATCCTTCCCCTGGGCTTCTACCTGCGCCTCAGCCCGAAGCTGCTTCAGCTCGACGTCAACGACTGGAATGTTCGGGTCAGTCGGTGGGCCCAGGTGGGCGTTATCATCCTTTCCACGGTCATGATGTGCCTCGGCACCGCGTGGGCCTTCCTCCCCGGCTCGGGACGGGCGGGCGACGACGACTAGACGGCAAGCGGGCCACGCATAATACTTCTAGCTTTTCCATATCTCTTCTAGTGTCTGTACGAGGTGATTTTTGAAGTGTGACTATTGGGAGTGTGGTGATTTGTGTGTGACCGGCAATAGCCGAGATGTGGAGGCGGGGTTGCGGGGTCGCGCGCTGAGCGGGCCAACGTCATGCCGCAGCAAAAGGTCACTTCTCGGCTTCCGCGCGTCTGCGTTTATCAACACACTCTCTCCACTGTCACCATGCTCCGTCAAGCGCGCCCGGCGCTACGATCTCTACGCGCCGCTAGCTCCTTCCGCCCCCTCCTCTCAGTGGGGCGGGGATACCGCCCAAGCGCGCCCGCGGCCTCGACCGGTCGCCGCCCCATCGCAGTCCCGACCGACATCCCCGTCCCCGACTGCGCGCCCCCCGCTCCCCCCTCCCACCCACTGGACTGCCCGACGCCCGAGGGCTCCGACCCCCTCCCCCCACCCCCGCACCCACGCTCGATCGCCGCGCGCCGCTCCATCCTCCTCTTCTCGCTCCCCATCCCACCGACATCCTGGCCCTCCCACCTGGACTTTGCCTCCCCCCTCCTCTCTGAAGCAGGCAGCGTGCTCAAGCGCGCCGGCGTCTCCGTCAACGCAATCTACGACGGCGTCGGCACCGCCTCCTTCCCCGCGCCCTCGCGGAAGCGCGACCCCTACACGCCCTCCACGAACTCGGACTCGGACGCCGACGCCCAGCCCTCCGCCGCCCCGGCCGCGGAGAGCTACCCCGCCCGCCTCCTGTACCCGGACGGGCGGAGCTTCGACTTCCCCGCCTTCACCGAGGCCACGCTCGACTCGCCCCAGCTCCGGCGCGCGATGATGTACCGCCCCGCGGGGAGCGTGATGGGCGCGGGCGCGCCCAACGAGTTGCCGGGGGAAGTGGAACTGCCCAAGGAAGTGCTGGTCTGCACGCACGGGGCGAGGGACTGCCGCTGCTCCGACCACGGCGGGCCGCTCGTAAAGGCTCTGAGGGAAGAGGGCGTGGCGGTGCGCGAGATCGCCCACGTCGGAGGACACAAGTGGGCCGCGAACGCCATCCTCCTCCCCAGCATGGACATGCTCTCGAACCTGCGCGCGTCTGACGCGCCCGCCCTCGCGCGCTTCGTCAAGTCCCGCGCGTCGCAGGACCCGATGTGGGCGCACTGGCGCGGGCGGATGGGCCTGAGCGACGAGCAGCAGGCGCGCGTGTGGGAGCGCATCCAGCGCAGCTTTGCGCCCGCGGCGGCCACGTCCAGCGGGGAGCGGCTGCCGCTCACGTTCAGGACGTTTGAGGGCGAGATCAAGGCCGTCGAGGGGCGGGTGGGGGACAGTCTGCTGGTCGTCGCGCACGAGCACGACCTGCCCGCCATGGAGGGGACGTGTGGCGGCAACGCCGGTGGGTGCTGCTTTGGAGCGTGCTGATCCCAGAATGCGCGACGTGCCACGTCTACCTCGCGCCACGGCCTTCGGAGGCGCCCGTGCCCGAACCGAGCGAGGACGAGCTGGACATGCTTGACTTTGCGCTGGATTACCGGGACGGACTGAGCCGGCTGGGGTGCCAGATTGAGGTGACACCCGAGCTGGCCAAGTGGTGCGCCGAGGGGGGCGTGATTGATCTGCCTCGATTCTAGAGGCCTAGACGCTAGACGAGAGTAGCCTAGACCGGATAGACGGATCGGCATGATCGACGGGAAGGTTCCACAGAGATCGTCTAATCGCCTGCCCGACTCGGCGATCGGCGGATCGGCGGGCGAGGAAGGCCGGGGCTTCGAGCCCGCACCTAGCGACGTCACGACCTCGCCTCTCGTCGCACGTCGCAACCATCATCGCATCTTGATAATATACAATGCATAGATCTATCGCTGTAGCCGTGTGCTGAACTGTAGTGCTCTGTGTTGTACAAGCCTAGGCCCCGAAGCGGTTGAGGTTGCGCACCTCCTCGAGCAGGTGCTGGAGCTTCTCCTCGTCCGCGTCGCCGTTGGCGTAGCGCTCCAGGCTAGGGATGAGGGAGACAGCCACCTCGACGTTCTCGGGACGGAGGTGCATGATCTGCGCGACCTCGAAGGTGTTGAGGAAGTCGCCCGCGGTGGTCTGGAGCGTTCTGGTGTGAGCTGGTGTCGTCGCGCCGCCTTCCTCCTCGACTCACTGCCGCATCGCCTCCGCAACACCAGGCTTGATGTTGTTAAACTCCTTGACATACTCGACCGTCTGCTTGTACACGCTGCCGTCAGCTCGTTCTCATAGCCAGAGCTCACTTGTTATCGGGCGGGGGCGGCGCGCCAGTCCCCTGCCGCGAGATCTCGAGGAGGGTCTGCACCTCGCCAATGGTAAGGGCTTCGCCGCCCGAGAACTCGCCGAACTGGAGCTTGGTCGCGTCCTCGTCCTGGTTGGCCTGGCGGTGGCGCGCGCGGGGCCGCGAGGGCGCCGAGGCCGCGTTCAGCTGCTGCGTGGTGGGCTTGGTGTCGACCATGGCGGAGGAAGGTCAAGGCGCGAGATGGGCGCCTGAAGGGGTGTGAGGGTGGCTCGGTGAGGCTGGCGAGGGCTGTGGGAGAATGAGGTGAGGGGAACAGGGACGCGAGAGGATGGGATGGATGAGGTGTTGATGTGTGAGAGAGGTAAGAGATTGGAGTAGTCGAGGTCAACAACAAAGTTGGACGAGGTCGAGTGGGTTGAACGGTGGAGGGCGACATTGATCTCATGGCAAGTGGAGAATTACTTTAAGTGGTAATAGCGGAAGTATTTAGGGTAAGTGGAACAGGTTGCCGGCACCCACATGGTCGTCTATGGTGGAATACTCGGTGGGATACCGACAGAGCCGAGCTTGCCTCCGCCCTGCCCGCCCACGACAGTGCTGTCGGACATGAGCCATCCAGCTATCCAGCCCTCTCAAAACATCATTCCCGTACTCGGTCTCGTGGCCGCTAGGACAGTGTCACGGTTGATCAAGGGCGGGGGCTGCGGCGGGGCTGGGCTGGGCTGGATTGTTATTCAATCTGAGAGCTGAGAGCTGAGAGTGGTAGGATGGATATTATGGCATTCACCTCAAACGACATCAGGACAGGGCTGGTCGTTCCTGTAAACCTCGCCTGTACGCCGCCTGGCCGCCTGGGCCATTATCCTGCCCCCCTCTACAACCGTCCACCACTCTGCCCTCCTTCTCTCTCCTTGACCACCACCACCACCATCCACAGAGTCGCTCTCGTCATCCACCTCTCCACTCTCACTCTCACTCTCACACTTGCATTGCATTCATTCACACATACATCCCCTCACACGATCAATCACTCTCCACGCAAACACGTTCCTCTTGTCAACGCCCCACCTCACCAAACGCCCATGTTGAATCATCACTCGCCCTCCTGAAACCGCCCGCCGCCTCGCCGCCTCCACCGGACCTGGCGACCCGACAACAGCGCACTCCCCCTTCCCGCGGCAAACCCTCCGCACCTCACCCAGTCACCCTCTCCTCCCTCCTATCACCCCCACCCACAACTTCCATCCATCCCCCCTCTGCACTGCACGTCGGCGCATCCGCGCACAATGATGGCCCCAGCCTTGACAGGCTCGACCACCACGGCCACTTCGTCGCGCAGAAGCTCGACATCCTCCATATCCCTCCCCTTTGCGACCCCACCCACCTCGCCAAAGTCGGCCACCACTCGCATCCCAAAGCCCTCATCGTCCACCTCTCTCAACTCTGCAAGAGTGCACAGCGGTAAGGCGCGCTCGAGATCAGCGTCGGCCGGCACGAGCAACGGGAGCCCAATTGCATACCGCACCGACAGGGTCGTGCTGCCCTCCGCGTCGCCCGTGCCGTCTTCGGCGTCGGCATCCAACGGCCGCCGGCCCTCGCTCCCCTCGTCGCGCGAGGGCAAGGAGCAGCTTGCCAGCCCCGGCGGTGCCGCCGGCCCGAGCCACGTCCCAGTACCACAAGTACCTGCCAGGGTGCAAGGTTTGGGCCTGATCGGCAACGCGGGGAGCAGCAAGATACCAACTGTTGGGTCTAGCGCACACTCGTCCTCGTCCGCGTACACACCACCGGTGGGGCTGGGGGCCACCGATTGGGATCCTTCCTCACCGTCTCCTGCGGCCATGAAGCGGACAACATCGGCCGAGGGGTCGTCACGTACTTCTGTGTCTGTCGCAGGGACAGGACCACGCCGTCAGCGCTCGGCCTCGTCTTTGCCGCGGCGCACAATCGTTTCGCCCCGTGCGCCCGTCCCCGCCCTTCCGCCAGGCGCCATCCCTCTTCGAGACGCCCCCGCAATCGCCGTTTCACAGGCGTCTCCTTCACGTTCACATTCACGACCATCCCCCAACCCTTCGTCATCCACTTCTCCCTACACCTCGCCTCGCCTCGATCAGTCGTCTTCATCATCGACGACGCCACACAGAACGCCTCGGCAGCAGCAGCGATCTCGCGGACCTACTCCTCTGCCTTCCCAGGCGTCATCACCACCCTCGTCATCCGGTAACGGTGGGAATGCTCGAAGCAACACTGGCAATCGCACTCCTCACGCTAACGGTCTCGGTCACCGCCAAAGTACTACTCCTCGGTCATCTGCACCAGCAAGCCGCGCAGCGTCACGCGAGTCGTCCCCAACCCGGTCGAAGGGCAAGCAAAGGTCGGCGCAAGGACAGGCGCAGGGGTCGCAACGGCGCCCTCGCGGCGGGCCATCCCCAGGACCCCCCTCCAGGCGAGGCTCCGCCCAGGACGACAGCCGCTTAGCAGCGTCAACAACGCCCACAGCCTCATCCCGGAGTCGCATCCCGCGGAGAGAGGACGCATCCCCGTCGCGGCTGATGCGAGCTTCTTTGGAAGCGACCGAGCCATCACTCAGCACGGCCTCGTCACCCCCATCCCGCGCCATTCCCGGGCCGCACGGCTTTGGTACTGAATCATCCCCCAACCTCTCCACCACCTCTCCACCACCATCTGGGTTGCCGCGGCGGAGCGGATCGTCCAGCCGACAGTCGAGCAGGACGCCAAAGTCGCCCCAGATCTCTCCCACCCGCAAGTCCCCCGGGCTCACCATAGCCCCGCCCCCGCCGCCGATGTCGAACCGCCGGCTGAGTGTCACACCGCAGGCACGGCCGGGCGCTCCCAATTCCACCCCGCCAGTACCCGCGAAGAGCCCATTGAGAGCTCTCAACGCCGGCGTCTCGTCCAGCGGCGTCGCATCGAAGCGGCAGAGTCGGGCGGTGGCTCCATCTGACTTCCCGCCAACCTCGCCAGTACCTCCCGTGCCTCCACTCCCAGAGGGCCTGTGCCTTGCACCAGAACCACCGGCACCGCCTGCACCTGGAGAAGAACCATCATCTCCCACCGGACAGGACGAGGTGCGCACCCCGCGGCCAAGCGTCTCCGCTTCGAGGGGGTCGGACCCGCTCGAGCCGCCAGCGGCCGCATTAGCGTCACTTTCGGTTGCAGACAACGCGGTATCTCTCAACTCCAGACCACCATCCGACTCTGCTCTCGGCGCCCCAGTCACCATCGAGGACGGCTTGGCGATTCCGCAGAGGGCATCATCCTTTGCCAGCTCCCCTGAGCTGCCGCAATGGTCCCACGAGTCGAGAGACGCAGGGTCTGTGGCTGCGACGCACGGCCACTCGGATGATCACGCCCGAGGAGCAGTACCCTTCCCCGACTCCTTGAGGGAGGCGGCGAGGGCGCACGCGCAGCATTCCTCCCCCGCAGGTGCACATGAGATGCTCTCGGCCTCACCTGAGCGGTCCAAGGCCCGCTTGTCGGTCTCGACGTCATCCACCTCTGCTCCAGTCACGCCCGCGGCCTCCATTCCCGGACGGTCGATGCAGCTCGGCGATTCGCGCCCCAACTCGGAAGTGGAGACGATCTCGTCATCAGGAGGCTTCCCGTCGACCTACAGCCCGGACTCGGCTCCACCATCGGCGCCAGCGTCGTCTGTCAACCTATGGGCCGTCGGGGCGCGGTACGACAGCCCAGCTGAGGAGAATGGCCCGGGGTTGCATGCTCGTGGAGGTCACGACCATCAAGAGACGCTGATAGACGGCGTGCTCTGGGGTCAGAAGCGCAACTCGTCGCTCCGGGCACCCCCACCGCACAACGAGGTGAGTTAACCGCGCTCGACTCTGCTAAACTCTCGCAGGACAACCCGGCCACCCCCGTGTCGAACAAGTTCGTCGATAAGGACCTGCCGGCGACTCCCCACACGCCCAAGACGCCGAAGACGCCGCAGCGTCCCGGCCAGGGCCACCCTACGATGCGCTCCCCCTCCATGCCCCAGATAGGTCCGAACAGAGCGCAGAACGGCAAGGCAGCTGAGATCGAAGCGGCGCTGGGCTCGCCCGGCTTCGTGAGGTCCAACACCGGCCCTGTTGGTACTGGGCTCCAACCGCCAATCGTCTCCCCTCGTCCCCACGCCGCTTCGTCACGCCCGCAGAGCATGCTCGTTGCGTCGACCCCGGTCACTCGTTCGCCGTCACCGCAGCACATGTCGCGCCGTGCCCACCTTGTGCGCGAGATCGCGCACACCGAGCGCACGCACGCCAACGACCTTGCCCTCATCCGCGATGCCTACATAGGGCAGTTCTTCCGTCCCGACTCGGGTGTCCACGGCTCCGAAGCCAGCACGCCGCCTATGGACTCGTCGCGTCACTCGAGACGCAGCTCTACCTACGGCTCCCCGATGGAGGAGCTCGGGCGCCGTACCAGCGGCCACCAGGGCGACAGCAGTCTGCGCACGAGCGGCTACCAGGCCGACGGACCTCCGCGGCGCACCAGTGGACACGAGCGGAGGACGAGCGGTGCCGACTCGGGCTGGTCCAACACATGGAATGGGATCATGTCGCCGGTGATCAAGAGCCCGCGCGACGTGGGAGGCAGCACTGTGGATCTCACGTATCCTGTGTCGGGTGCAGCGTCATCATCGACATCGCTGCTGCCCTCTCCAAAGGTGCCCTCGACTCCGTCATCCATGAACGGGGTGGCGCGTGTTGGGATGGTCCGTCCACTCTCACCGGCCGATGTCAAGACCATCTTCCTCAACATCGGGACCATGGCGGCCGTCTCCGACATGCTTGCGACTGAGCTCGAGGCTGCGCTCGGCAATCCGGAGGACGAGTACTCCACACCTGGTGGAGAGGGAGGCTCTGACCGCCTCGGAGAGGCGTTCCTCAAGTCTTTACCCCGCCTTCGCCCACTGTACACCTACTACTGCTCGCGACAGGCGCAGGCGAGTGCTCGACTCCAGGAGCTGCAGAACGACCCGTCTTACTCTGCATACCTGAACGACTGCTGGTCCAAAGTTAAAGCCCACACGCACGCTTGGAACCTCGACTCGATGCTCATCAAGCCCGTCCAGCGTGTCACCAAGTACCCGCTGCTGTTCGAGGACCTGCTGTCGTGCACTACGCCGGCGCACCCGGACTACTTTGCCATCCGCCAGGCGGCAGAGGGCGCCAGGTCGCTCGCCTTGGAGGTCGACGAGGCCAAGCGCCGCAAGGACGTCATCTCGAGCGTCATGAGCGGCCGGTCGAGCGTGATAAGCGGCAGGTCGTCGTCCTCGGTCAACCTCGTCAAGGACCCGAAGCGTGCTGGAGGCGGTCGTCTGCTGGGACGGTTCAAGAAGGACAAGGCCACGCCGGGCCACGACCAGAACGCCATCCTCCACATCACCCCGTACGCCCAGTCGCAGCTCAAGGATCTGGCCAAGCGCCTGTCCGACAGTGAGCGCAATGTGCGGAGACTCCTTGTGGAGCTGCCCGACTGGTGCGAGGCGACGAGGCTGCTCTTGCGCCAGAAGATGGAGATCAACCTCTACTTCCTCAAGTGGTACGCCCTGGGGCGGAGAGTCACGAACGATGATCGGATCGAGAAGGTTGCCCGCTTCTCTGGTGTGCTCGACAACATCCTGACCGGCGTCTGGGAGGAGATGGTGAGCTGTACTTTTCACACGGGAAGCTGACCTCAGAACAACACGGTGCGCAACTCCATCCTCGTCAACCTCGAGAAGCTGCGCGAGACGGCGAAGAACCCACTAGCTATCATAGCCAAGCTTGACGAGAAGTCGGACGTCTACTCGCGCTACGTCGCCCACCGCCAGGCGAAAAAGTCTATCGACAAGATCCTCCTGCAGGAGGCGAGCGAGTACGTCACTGTCCACTCGCAGCTGCTCGAGGAACTCCCGGCTTTCTTGGAGGGCTTCTCGCGCATCTACGAGATGTCGCTGGGGGCGTTCATCACCGCACAGTCCAAGTACTTCGAGACGCTGCGCGACACACTTGCGCTGTTCTCGGCACAGTACCTCACCGAGCCGACCGAGATGACCATGATCGCGAATTCGTACAAGGAGGTGCGGATGGACGTGTCGACATCGCGCGGAATCCACAAGGCCTGGCTCGAACGCTGGAGAGAGCCCAACAACGTCATGAAGAGCCTGCAGATCACTGGCGGTGACGGGGCCCGCGACACGCAGATGCGTGCGAACAACCTCAACGCCGGCCACACGAGCCGCGCCAGTGGCGGGAGCAGCGGGAGCGCGCCGAGCTCGAAGCGTTTCACGGCGTCGTCTAGACCCCCATCGCATCGCAAGACCCCTTCGTTCGATGCGAGATCCTCGACGCTCCGAAACACGCCCAGCATGACGGCGTCTCCGCACTCGTCGTTGGAGCCTCCCTCGAGCTCGTCGAACCCGCGTCGCCGCTCCGTCAGCCTCAACGTCGAGACCCCGCCCGGGTCGACGGGCCCAGAGCTTCGACCTGACTCTGGATCGATCTTTGGGAGCCTCATTAGAAGGGCCAGCCACCGCGACCGGCGCCGCGAGAGCAGCACCAGTCTCCTCGACTCGCTGAGCGGAAGCCTCAGCGGGAGCAGCAGCAACCCGAGCGCCCGCTCCACGCTACTGATGAAGAGGCCTTCCCTGCGGCGCGAGAAGAGCACAAGCGCGAGGTCATCCGCGGCCCAGTCGCACGCGGAGGACAGCGAGCGGCACTCGTTCGGGCTGCCCCGGATACCCACCACGAACGACAAGTTCACCTTTGACAACCTGTCGCTCGACAGCCAGAAGAATGAGGCGCTGTACGGCAACGCACACCCGGTCACGTACCAGCAGCAGGACATAGGCCTCTCGGCGCTCGGCCTCGGTGACACCACACCTCCCACGGACGGGTACTACCTCAAGCCGCCCCAGGCGGACGGGTACTTCCTCCAGCCGCCGCGCGAGCCCCACAGCGAGGACGCGACTCCCGACACGTATGCAACGCCCGAGACGTACACAACGCCGATGGGCATCGACGAGCCTGACGCCGGCGAGACATGGCGCGACGCGCGGGTGCTCTACTCGTGCTGCGCCGTCGCAGACTTTGACCCCATCGAGCTCGGCGACCTGCGCTTCAACGGGCTCCGCTTCCTTCCCCTCCTGGCAGGCGACATGGTCGACGTCTTCCATGAGATCGGCCGCGTCGCCGAGCTGCACGACTTCCCGTACTCGCAGGCAGGAGTGGACAATGACGGCGCAGTGGTGAGCTACTTCACACCCGAAAGCAGCTGACAGCAGATCGCACGCTCTGAGAACGGACGTATCGGAGTCGCAATGTGCAGCTTCCTCGAGCCGCTGCGCTCGTGAGCTTAGCCCTTGTAGCATGTAGGACAGTGGGAGATCGGTAGAGACTACACTTTTGTATGGGGTCTTGCGGATGTAGCAGATTAAACAGGAGTATAGGAGGGTAGGAGGGTAGTCACGCCCCGACGAGCCGGCGGGAGGGGCTGAGGAGGGGCGTCTCCGCGCGGACGGCAGGACGGCGCTCATCCTAGTGAGTCGCGGTTCGGACGCGTTTGAGGGTGTCGAGAAGGCACAAGAGGTGTGTGTCACACGAAGGCGACGCGTGGTGGTCCGAGCTCCGTTGCGTTAGCCACCTTCCTAGCTTCTTCGGCTTACTCGTCGTCATGTCTCGAGCTCTTGTATCACCAAGATGTTGTGTAGGAGACAAGTCGCGGGCTCGCGGGGATGGCAGCTTTCAACTCCACATGGGGTGGTTGCAGTAGAGTTGTTGAGCGCATGATCGAAGTGGTGACCTGGTGGGGGCTGAGAGCTTGGGTGACACGGATCACCAGTGGCGCCGAAGGGATCTGGCCTGGCGGAGGTGGCTGGCATGGCTGGCGCCGCCGCGTCCGACTCACCTGCTACAAATGGACTCGACACACACCTTTGTTCCCGACTGTTCTCTCTCTCCCACTCTCCTTTCTCCTCATCCTTCATCCCTCCTCCTTCATCATCTCCCGTCTCCTCGTCATCAGTCCATCTCCCGATCGCTAGGGCACGCACACACCCGCGTCGCCACCCACCGCACAGAACTGACAATTTGCTTCCGTCTCCACCAAACCCACCAAAGTCTGATCGGCCAACCCGTTCGACTTGTCAACTGCCTCGTCTCTCTTCTCCACGCATCAACACCATCATCCCGCCCTCAAGAGCCACTCCGATGGGATCGGCAACATCGAGCATGATGCGTGCCGATCCCCGCACCAAGTCCGCTGCTCCACGACCTTCCTCCCCCAGCCGCCCCGCCTCCCCCACCCGGCCCTACTCCCGACCTTCCTCGCCGCAGCGCGCTACCTCCAGCAATGGCCCCGGGCAGGACGTCAACGCGCTCCGCGAGGCGGCGCTCAAGAGCCGCTTAAAGAAGAGCCAGGAGGTCAAGGGGAAGATGAGAGCGCAGAACGCGTCTCCGGCGCAGTCTGACCGCGAGGAAGGCGAGATCAGCGACAACACGCCTCCCCCCACCCTTCCCCCAATCAACGCAGGCCCCGCGCACACGCCCGCGTCCTCGTCCTCGGCGATCACAAGATCGACAGTCGTCACGGTGTCCCCCAGCCAGCCCACGTACTCCGCGCAGACTTCCACTTCCAGTGAGCCCACCTTCCCCGCCTTCCTCGACTGTACTGACGCGCAGTGTCCAAGGATGAGGAGGTACTGTACATCGCCGAGCTGCGTCAGCTTGTGCACGAGCTCGATGTCGACCCGAACCAGCTCGTCGCGGGCGGCGCGCCCCCGCACCTCGTGCGGCAGGTGGTGCAGGAGTACCTCACCAAGCAGAAGGCCAAGCCCAGCAGACCCGAGATGTGGCAGGCGCGCTCGCCCGTCCGCGAGGGCAGCGGGACACCTGGCGTCCCGGACGCGCTCGGGTCGACCCGTGCGTCGCGGGCGAACTCGTCCCGCAACTCGAGCCCAGATGTCGAGGTCGTCGTGCGCACCACTGGCGGCGCAGCCAACAGCGGCGCGCTGAGTCCCAGCTCCGACAGCTCGATGGAGGCCATGGTCGAGCGCATGGTGCCTCCCCAGCCGCTGCAGCTTTCTCCCCGACCTTCCCAGCACCCACTTCCCCCAATACCGCCCCGCGCTACCCCCATGTCTAGCTGGCCCCCTCCGCCCTTCCTTCCTTCGCGTCCGTCCGCCTCGCAACCTCCTCAACCTCCCCGTTCTGGCTTCGCTGTTCCGATAGACACCTACCGGCCCATCCCGCGACCATCCGCTGCAGCCGCGCTCCCACCTTCCCTCGCGCCGACGCAGCAGAGCAGGGGCAAGGGACGCAAGAGACGCGACCTGGACAGCGCGGCGTCCTTCCCTGCGACGCTGGACTATGGGGACGACACGGACGATGGCGTGTCGATCACTGCGCGTCCACCAGAGCCTGCGGCCGCCCCTCCACCGCCACCTCCGCCCACGACGATGCCCCCGGCGCCCGTGGTCGAGCCCCTCCCTGCCCCACGTCCCAAGCCAGCACGCGTGCCCTCGCCCCCGTCGATCCCACCCCCTCCTGCCCCTCCGCCTCCCCTTGCACGTGCAGATGAGCTCGCAGAGGCGCGCCGCCGCTTACTGGACTCGATGCGCCGGAAGAAGAGTACGCCCACGTCCGTCCCGGGCACCCCCGTTCTCCCTACCCCTGCACCCATATCGCGCAGGTCCACGCCTCCTGAAGCGGCGGCGCCAGAGCGTGAGTCCTCCGGGTCGGCGACTGAGGCCCCCATGGACTTAGACACGGAGATGGAGGACGGCGAGCCCGTGAACGCGGAGAGAGGTGCGCCCCTCGAGTCCGCCAAGTCGACCAATGTGAGCCCCACAGCGTCTTCACAGGCGTGGACGTCACCTGTGGTCGCGGAATCCACCTTGTTCTCGCAACTACCGTCGGACGTGCCCATGGCGCCCACCCCCATACAGGCACCCGCACCCCGTGCGCCCTCCCGCACGAGCTCTCGAGGAATCAAGCGCCCACATGCCGAGGACCTGATGGACCTGCCGTCACGACCTTCGAGTGCGTCGCGCCCTCGTCGCAAGATCTTCTGCATCACGGCGCAGCGCCCCAATGCCTTGCACGTTCCTCTTGACGATATTGACGACGATACGTCCGACAGCGACGGCGAAGCGGAGGAGCAGCCGACGCCTGTCATCGTCCCCCCCGTCATCGTGATCCCTCCCGAGTGGGAGGTCATTCACAGGGAAGAGGAGAAGGCGCGTGCGATCGCGGAGAAGGAGGAGCACATCCGCCGCCTCCGCGCGCGCATCGCCGAGCTGGCGGAGAAGAAGAAGACCTCGTCGGAGCAGGCCACGCCCACTGGCGCTTTGACGCCCGCTACCGCGAGCAGTATCGCGGAGTCGGCCATCAAGGGCGCATTCGGGAACCCAGCCAAGGCTTCGGCGTCTGCAATAGTACCCGCAACAGACGGTGGGGGCGATGACCTGCTTGTCACCGCCGAAGGTTTGCATGGCAACCATCGTACGCTGACCATTCAGACGAGGGCATGGACATAGACGAGCCAGGTGAGTCAGACTAGCGTGCTGCTGTCTTTGATGCTGACGTCCCTCCCACAGAGTCAAGCTCCGGTGTTGAGAGAGGTAACGTCACATCATGTTCTCCACCCTTACGCCAGCCACGACCGCCTCGTCCGCGCAGAGCGTATGTTGACCAACGACCTGCAGCTAAGGGACAGAACTTCCGCCCCTACAAACCCCTTCTCACCCAGTACCGCCAGCTCGCGTCTAGATTCTCGCCGCCGTCTGACGCTGAGTCGACACTCACCATCGATTGGGGACGGATGTCCTCGATCATACTGACTCACCGATTACAGCGCAACCCCAACATTGAGCTCTGCCCCTTTGAGGCGGCAGGGGGCAAGTGCACCGACAACGAGTGCGAGCACGTGCACCTCGACAGAGCCGAGCCAACTGGTGCGTCCAAGCCACCTTCCTGCATCCGCTCGTCAACTGATCTTGGTCGATAGACGAGGACCTTGTCGTCTACGTCTCTCAGATCCTTCCTCCACCAAGCCCTTCTAGCTCTCAAGTGCTTGACCGGTCAGCCATTGAAGAGGCACTCAACGCGGCCCGGGCAGAGTTGTCCAGCCCAGGCAAGACTAGCAAGACGCGAGCTGGCAGCAAGAAGGGCGCGAAGAGGACGGGGCCGGGCAGTGAACTGTCGCGCCTGTTGGACATGACGGCTCGGCGGCTCCGAGCTAGGTGAGAGTCATTCGAAGCGTAGCATCTGGGGGTGCGACGTCTCCACTACCATCCCATTCCCATTCCACTTCCATTCATTCCATTCGTGTTCCCACACTCCGGCCCGCCGCCTGTACTTTGGCAAACCTCATGTACAACACCCAATCATCACTTTGATGCAGCCATTCTGTTTCTGCGAACCATTCTCATCTGGCCACCTGACCACCTGCTGCTCTGTCTCAAACCTTGCACTCACCTCGCACTCACCCTCGCCTCGTACGATGAAGGCACGACACCCAATTCGCGCAGTTCAGGAGTTGCGGTGCTGGTGCAACACAGCGCCATCGACCTCTGTCTCGCACCCTCTCGCCCGACACGCCGCTACGTCCGACACCCGACGCCCGACGGCGCTTACCCAATCTCAACAGCACAGATCCCTCCTTTGAGACATTCATAACCTTGCCCTCTCCACCGGCCCCACCCTCCCCCACTCAATTAATTACCCAATGCGCCGCCCGCCCCGCCGCCACGAGATCCGTTGCGCCACCGCTTCAATGCAGGCACGATTCGCGCTCCGAGATCTCTATCAGCCGCGGCTGTCGTGTCTCCGCCGCCGCCCGGCCCGCCTTGTTCCCGGGGCCGGCGCCGCCGCGGCTGTGGACGGTTGCGTGGGTGGCGGAGGCCGTGTCAGGCTGCGTGGCAGCGGCGGTAGCCGTGAGGCTGGGAGGTGAGTGAGGGTGATGAGGCTGGCATGACAAAGCGGTCGAGGCTGGTGTTGGCATGGCATGCGGCGGTGTCGCGCTCTGATCCGTCACGATCCCGCCCACACCGCTCGTCAGGCACACCGCGCCGGGTATTCCGTTGGCGCGCCGTGGTACCAGTCCGAGGCGGACCCGGCGTCACAGGTCAGGCTCTGAGGGGCAGCAGTGCCCGTTCCAGCGCAGACCAAGTTCCAGCGATCCGCAGACCGTGCAACGCGACGACCCCAGACGCGAGGTCAGGCCGCCTGACGCCCGCTGGTTCCAGACACCCGCTGGTTCCAGGCTCGCTAAGCTCCGTTTCGCTAAGCTCCGTTCCAGTGATCCGCGCGCGACGTCGCGCGTCGAGGTGACTACCCCCGATCGCGTCGTGATCCGCACACCGCCTTGTCCGCCATGCAGATCTGCCATCTGGATCCACGGGAGTCGAGAAACCACGCGCGACCACACCACGCGTGCAGCTCACGCGCCCCCACGTGCGATGCATGTATTGCCCATTGATCCATTGAACCGCTGGGATGCATGCATTCCGCATTCACGACATTCGCCGAGCGCCTCACCGACCAAAGCCCTGCGCACCACGCGTGCCCACGCGCACCCTGCCGCCGCGCCCACGACGCCCGCCCAACAGCCAAGACACCCCCAAGACATCCCAAGACAGCCCGGCCTCGCGCAGCACCCTCGCGCAGCACCCTCGCGCAGCACTCGCGCAGCACCGCCCATAGCCGCTGGGCCCGGTGCGCCGCGCGCACACATTCCGCGCCGCGCCAAGCCCAGCCCCACCCCGGCCGGCGCTTCACATTCCGCGCCGCATCTGCCTCCGGCGCATCCCGCGCACGGCCTAAACGTGCCTGCGCCGCGTAATCTCCGTAGAAGACCAACCTCATCCTCAACTCACGGTATCGGAGGGGGCGCATAAGCCGAGGATTATCCGCGTGATAAGGACATGTGATGGTGCCCCCGAGGCCCGCGGAATGCTGGGTGGTGGCTGCGGCACATGGGGGGTCGGGGCCGAACAAGTGGCGCGCGGTGCTGATTACCACGTCCTCCGCCACGCTTCCGGGGAGGCACTGGTGCCCTTGGAGAAGCATCCGAGGGAGCGCAGGCACTCTGGTGCGAGGAGAAGGCGTTGCGCGGCGACGTCAATGAACGTCATTAAGTGTCATTTAGGTCATTAGGGGGGTCGGGCGCGCGTGGAATCCGAGGAGTGTAGCTTCCGAGGGGTAGATCCGCATCCGGGCGGGCATGTTGGTCTGTCGTTAAGACTGACAATTGGTGGCGCGCGGCGCGCGAGGGAGTCGAACAGGGCGTCCGTGCCGTATGCAGAATGATATGTGTCAGTGATCAGCGTCCGGGGAACGAGGGGAGGATCAGTATCACATGGACCGCGGGATCTACGAGGCCCGTGGGGGCAGCATCACATGGAGGCGGGGGCAGCTAGCGGCGGCCGGCGTCTGCGCTTGCTTACGTTGCGGGGGCCTTGGCTGCGGGCCCGCTGAGTGAGAGCTCCGTGGTGGACGGTGCGACACTCCGTCTCCGTCGTCGGCGGATTGGATCTTGGGTGGAGCGCTGGTGGGCAACTTTGATTGCGGTCGCTTGGATCGCCATCGAGATTAATTGGCGGACGAGCGCCTAGCTCGGGCCTGGCCCATCTGCACGGTTGTCCGTGACGATCTCGTCTCGGTCCACCCACAACTGCCTTGGCCAGCACTCGTCCACCCCGCCCAGCGACGCCGCATTCCGTCGGTGCCTGCATACCGCGGCCAGTGCCAACCACCTCGCCACTAAAACGGGACCAGCCTGGGCTATTCTTCGAGGGAGGACAGGGGAGCCGTGCACCTCGGCCACTATGGCAGAATGCCCGGATTCGCAATCTCCGCCTCTGCCGGAACTTGTTGGTGGCGAGAGTGTGGGGTGGCGAGAGTGTGGGCAGAGCGTTGATCCATGCCACACGGGCAAGGCCGTGGGCCACGTCACTCACGAAAAGCCTCTCGAGTTTCGGCGTCGCAGAGGACTGCTCGCCGCGGGTTGTAGTGTGGGGGATGTCGTGCGGGGTCGCCGCACCTCTGTGTCTCAGCACTTGCTCTCGGAGGTGAGCTTGCACCCCTCCTCAAGGCACATCCCCTCTGCCCAGCAGCGAGAGCGCTGGCAGAGCACGGAGAGCGTCACTCACGAAAAGCTTTTGTTGCCCCAAGTGCGGAGGCCAGCTCGACACTGTCGGGGGTGACGGAGATGGCGCGCGCGGTACAGCGCAGCACACCATGTGGGACCACTGGCCTCGGGCTCTCCCTCTCATCACCGGGGAGCCACACGTCATCTTGGGCCGGGAACGCCCACGAAATGTCTCTCGACCACGTCCCCGGGTGGGCGACTATTCTTGGCGATGCGCTGTCGTTGGGACTTGGTTTCGCTACCAATGGCGGTGGTGGTGGTGGTGAACAGGTACCGCCGGCACGGCGGCGCCACACTCCGCTTAAACCCCACCTCGCTTAGCGTCGAAAGGACGTTTGTGGCGGTCGTGGCCATATGCACCGATGAGGGGGCCTGCTCACCAGCGTCCTGGCGATGTTTTGTGACGTGTTCGTTGTGGCGGGTGGGTGGGCGAGTCGAGGTGCCATGTTTAGAACCACCGTTACGGCGCGGCTCCGTGTCGAGGAATGAGAGTGGGTGTGGGGCCGGCGCTGACGGGCCGACAATTGCAGCGATGCACTGCGTGGCTGCCGGCACTGCTGGCGTCGGCAACGGAGACGACGGAGAGGAAATGCCATTTTAGTGTGTGTTGGGATGAGCGAACGACAAGTGGAAGGACCGAAAGAGGCCACGCGTCGCCGGCCCCCACCAGGGACAATTTGCTCGGGATTGGACAACCCCGCGATGGCACACGCCGTATCCCCCACCCTCATGCATAGGACCGTCTATGAACACTCTAGCGGTGGCGAGCAGAAGCTATCCGAAGCGAAGAAGAAGCGGATGGAGGTGGAGCACGGTGGCACGACACGACGGGTTGCTCTGATGTTGTGGGGCACAGGAAGAATATCCGTGAGCTACGCCCGGGCGCGTTTGATCCACCCCGGGCCCATTCTCTTGCCATGCTTCTACTGGTGACAGTTTCGATGCAAGGCTGTGTTCTGCGCCCCGTCCATCACTTCTCTGCGATCTCTGCGATCTGCGCCCTGCTTCGCTTGGCGCTGGTCGTCGTCGCCGCTGGGCGCTCGGGATTGGCAGGGTGTGATGAGACCGATACCGGCGCCGATGTTCGGTGCCCGGGCGCCAAGGCTTCGAGATAGCCCCGCACGGACCAGGCATGTCATCCAGAGCCCGCCATCAAGACCCTCAGCCGCGATAACACAACAGCCGAGGCTAACATACTCATTGATGTGGCGGTCGCTTGGTGTGGCGCATATTCCTCCGAGGTAGGGAGGGTGACCCAAGGTATCGGAGTGCGTCTCCAAGTGGGCAAGCAAGCAGTGGTATCTGTAATGGATAGGGCTTGCCAAGCCGGATGGAAATCGTATGATGGGCGGCTTGTGCACTGGTGCGTTGGTGGCTTGTCTGTCGAGTATGCGCCCCTGTTTCGTGAATGGTCATGCGTGCAAGAGGGGAGGAGAGGGCAGGGGAGGCGTCGAGTTGACAGAGGCGGGGCAGCTGCGTACTCGTTGACTCATGGGAACACGATCATGGGAACAAGCGGCAGGCCCGACTTCCCTGTCTCCTTGTCACCATGCCGCGCAGGGGTGCCCGGCAGAAGCTTGCCAATGCAGAGGCACCGCCTCGAGCCTAGAACCTAGTCTAGGGCGGGCGTGCGCAAGGAAGGGGCGGTAGCGAGCGTCGACGAAGGGGGGCGGCGCGGGCGGCGCGGACGAGGCAGAGACGAATGCGCCCGCGGAGGGGTGCGCCCTCGCTGCCCGTGTCACGGTTGGATCCGGTTGGATCCGGCGCTGCGGTTGGCTCATTGGTCTTCTGTTACGATTCGAGGCGCAGAGCCGAATAGACACGCGAAACTGGGACACACAGAACCAACTAGAGAACAGGGGAAAGCGACGGCGAGGTTACGGGCGGAGAGTGTTGGGTGATAATGTAGCGCCGGGTGGAGCTGGGGTGGGTGGGCGCGGCGGAGTGGAAGAAGGGTGAGGGTCAAGGCGAGAGGAAGACCGAGGTGGTTTGTTGTAGTAGTGTGGTGGAGTGTTGTGTGGGGGGAGTGTGTGCCAGAGTGCGGAATGTTGTTGGGGGGGCGGTTGGTGTGCATGGTGTGGACTGTGGGTGGGCGACATGGGCGGCATGAGCGGCATGGGCGGCGGGCCAAGGGGGGACAGAGGAGAGAGAGGCAGAGGTGCAGAGTGATTGCGCGTAGGGTGGCATGTTTGGGAGCTAGGTAGACCTACTCCCTCGGTTTCAATAATTGTACGTCGCGATTCAACTCTGTACTCTCTACTCTACTTTTCATCCCTCGATCCACTTTCATCTCTTCTACTACCCTCTCCCTCTCCCTCCCTCTCATCTCCTCATCTCCTCTCCTCTCCTCGCTCTCCTCTCTCCATCGCCCACTTGTCCTTGGCATCGTTTACTCGTGTCCTCCCGTCATTCCTCACTCACTGGCCGTTCCAGACCTTGTCCCTCCAGCCTCAACTCGGCCTCCACCTCTCTTCCCCACCTCCACCCCTCTTTCCATCCCCCCGCCTTCCTTCCTTCATCCTTCCGACCTACATCCAAAGTCTCTCCAGCATCCCGTCCTTCTCTCCTCCCTTCCTCCCTACATTGGATAACCTCTTGGCCCACTTTGTGCGCATTGACGCACCGCATACCGAACTCGGACCTCGTTACGACATCAACCTGCGATTCGAGACGCCTAACCGTTGATCCCGTCTCACGACGCCCGACCCTCCGCCCACAACCCCGACGTAGGTCGCGCTCGTACTCTGGAACTGGTACAGTGGGTATACTCGGGCCGGGACACATAAGCGTCGCCGGACAGCCGAGTCTGGAACAGTGTGGACTGGAGGACCGGAAATGCGGTATCAACGCTCGTGGGGTGTCACCAAAGGGGCGCGTGAACACCACGCGCCCCCAAGACAACAAAGAACAGGAAGGGTGTGAGGGTTGTTGAGCGTACAGCCGTGGGCTGGGAGTCTGGGGGACTTGTCGATCTTGGAGACGAGGCAGCAGAGGGCATGATGGAGGGGAGGGGGGCAAGTGTTCTGGACTTGCTTTGGCTAAACTGACACTTTCAGGCCCTAGGTGGGTACCACTTTCCAGGGTCACTCACACTCTGCGTCTCTCGATCTCTCCTCACTGCACTGCACTCTTGTACTAGTGCAGCCTACTCCGCCACTCCGACAATCCGCTCCGCCGCTCCGCCGTTTCTCCGCTCACCCGCCACTCCACAGCTCGCTTGAACGCGTACACTGTTGATCTGGCGATCTGGTGAGTCGACTCTCCGGCCCCTTCCTCCACCTCTCCACCAGCCGCACGCCTGCCCTGGCTGGTCCTTGGCCGTGCACTCGAAAGTAAACACACTGGAAGGATAACCACCCACCCCACCATCTGGTCAAACGTGGGGATGAAATGTGCAGCCCGCGCAAGCCCAGGACCGCTGCTTGCAAGGCCGCCACCTCGAGAATGACTCTGGCTCTCCACCCATCTGCGGCCATGTTTCCGCATCACTCTTATCCCTTCATCCCTCTCCACCTACCACCCAACCTCCCACCTGGCCTCGCTCTCGGCTTCAGCCTGAGCGAGACCGCATTTTTGCCCTGTTTGTTCGGCCGCTCGGCCTCGGCAGGGTGGCGGCGCGGACACTAAGCTCGCCCTTCCCCTTACTCCTCTGTGTCCAACTACCACCACGTTTGGCCTTGTGCTCACCTCAAGTTTGGCCGCCGCCTTCCCTGGCGATCGTCGAGCCGCATCCGGACGTCGGAAGAAGAGCCCGCCTGGGAGCGTCGCTGCTTCAGATAAACAAGCTGGCCGAGTTTGGGACCAGTACCAGGAGGTGAGTGTTGTCCGCGTGTGATCAAGTGTGAGCGTACCTATGCCTCGTGCCCTTGTCACATGCCCAGCCGCTGCGACCACAGCAAACAGGCTGAAGGAGTGGAAAGAGTTGAAGGCTTGGTCGGCACTGAAGTGGATACATGATGAGCATGACACGCCCCGCTATCTAGGCCGCTGTCCGTGCTTTATTCGCGCCCGCAGAGCACTGTAATCGGCACCGATGTGTCGTCGCAACTGCGTGGCGCGGAGAGACCCTGCGTCGCGCATCGCGCGTCTCCGTTCCTGTGCGGGGAAGAGCCGATGAGATTCCGATAGTATAGAGCGGCGAACATGTGTGCACGTGCTGACGGCCCAGAAGTTTGGCGTTGCCCCACTCGCGGCTGCCGGCTTGGTCTCTTAGTCAACTCTAGCGGTCGGTGCAGCTCCACGCAAGCCCGACGCGATCCATCAAGTGGTCGGAAGCGACCGAGAGCCGATCCCCTGCGGCGAAACCGGGTGTGTGCCGTGCAAGCTCGAAAGGTGAAGGAGCAGCAGCACACTTTGTGGTGAGTGACCTGGAGCGGACGTGGGGCAGGTGCGCAGGTGCGCCGCTCCACAGAGAGCAGGAGAGCTATGGCTATCGTCATCAGCGACGCCTTAGGTCCGAGCGTTCAGGGTAGTCTGCCATGGAGGCCCAGCGTCCAGGGCAGCCGTCCCTGAACCATCTTTGGTCTCATTCCTCTGTCGTCGCGCGAGGTGGAAACACTGCATCCAGTGTCTACGCCACCTCGTCCTCCCCTCGCATCTACTGCCCTCTGTTTCCGCACTGTACGCTTACACCCTCGCTCACCCGAACAGTCGACTTTCCACTTCCGCCTCTGTAGGACCTCCCCCTGGCCGGCCTGGTCTTGGCCTTTGCTTCTAGCACCTCGAGCACTTCGTGCTGCTTCACTTTCCTCGTTCTACCCCACCACCCCCGCTTCCTCGTGGTGCGCTTGTATCTCTCCTGTCGGGTGCTTTCCTGATTCACCCAAGGCCAGTCCATTTCACAACTCTTGGCTCAACCCGCACCCTTCGTCTCCCATTCCTCAACCCAACAAACAGCTACCGTCGGCCCGATAGCTAGTGCACATCATCCGAGACCCAGACCTCCAAGCACTATCCAATTATAAACCCACGGTACCCTGCAACCCGCCTCCCCACAATCACTCATTGGCGCCGAATTGTGCACTTGGTGAGTTTAGTGATTGAATACAAGAGATCCACTTGGCGAGAGGCGAGGTTGTTTGCGGTGGCGCATTCACAGAGGGGAGGGGTGTCGGGCCATGGGCGCGACAACGGAGGGACATGTCTCGCTAGATGATTTGGCCCCGTTCACGCATTGCTGGCGTTCGTAAGCATGCGGGGGCCGTCTCTGGCATCGTTCGTGGCTGTCGAGGTGGTGTCGGAGAGCGGTTTGTCGCTCTTGGGTCTAGGCCCGCCATCCCTTCCCTTCCACAGCCCCCCACCTGTGTCTCACCTCCATGCGCTTACCATGAGTTGCAGATCCGGCGCCAGACATTCCGCTTTTGCCGGCTAGCCAATCACCCAGCCATTGCGTTCGATTCGACGTCCGTCTACGCCGACGATCAGGGCAAGCTCGTTAAACGGCGAGTCTAGTCCGCTAGACAAGCGCAGGGTAACCCGCCCTGTTCCAGCGACCGTGCAGAACCGGCCACGAGGCATGCCATCCAGCAGCTTGCCGCCTGGGACGTCTCAGGGAACGAGGAGCGCATCGCCGCCGGACGCCCGGCACGACCAGGTCACCATGGCGCGCAGGCAAGACAAGGTCGTCGGAGCTCATGCATCAACAGGCTCTGTGGCCGAGCCCAGCATTCCGGAACGCAAAGGTGGAGCCGAGCCCGACAGCCACCTCCAAGGACCAGAGCATATCAAAGCTCCGCGATGGTCGACTGTCCAGCACCCATCCGACTACTTTCAACATCACCCAGACTCTCACTCGCCTGTCTACCAACACGGAGAATTGCCTCGCAGCAGTGAAGCCGACCATCCCCTCGGGTCAGAACAGCACACTAGGATGCCAGACGACACCAGTCCTCCTAGTTACCTTTTCACCTCCTCCCACCAAAGGCCACCTCTTCCTCATCGCCACCCATCTCACCAACATGCGTCCCAACAATCTCGCACGAGTCCCTACGCTGCCTCCTCTGGCGACAGGTCCCGGTCCCGTGGCTCTCCGACATCCCCCACGGGGTCACCCGACCATTCTCAATCATCACGGGCCGGAAGTCGGGGCACGGATGCAGTGGCTGCCGCCGAACAACGAAGCGAACCCACAGGGCAACAGACTTCGACGGAAGCTCAGTCACCGAATCGCCGCCGGACACGAGTACTCATGACCAGAGTACAGTCCGAGGCTCTCAATCGACTATGGAACCAGGTAAGGGAAAACTTCCGAGAGCCGACTAACCACGCAGACGATGTTTCCCTCAACAAGTGAGAGAGAGACCTTGGCACAGCAGATCGGCCTGACGGCTCGCCAAGTGCAAGTTTGGTTTCAAGTATGTTCTGTGCTCGTGCTCGTATGCCCTTCGACTGCTGACGGCGTTCGCAGAATCAGCGCCAAAAGCGACGCCGAGAGCGCGAGACCGACGATGCTGTTCAATCACAGCACCCACCGGACATGCTAGCGCACTCGATGGGATGGCCATCCTCTGTTATACCGACATACCCTCCCCAAGCGCGCATGGCACCTATCTCTCTGTCATATGCTCAACCCCAACACGGCGTGCCGCTCAACCATCACGCGCCGCCAGAACCAATGCTCCCAACGCGAGCTTTCACCCACCCTCTCCTCTATCGATCCGAACGGCGCATCGACTACCAGCGAGGGCAGAGCGACTTCCACCTCCTGCCCACTGGCACTCACGGCAATGCCAGTGTCCCCGATGCTTGGCGTCAACGCTCTCCGCCCGGCGATATCATCGGCAGCGCCCATGGTGGTTCTGGCGACACCACAGGGACGGGTAGTGATGACTCTGCCGGGCTTGCATCAGTTCACGCATCAGTCCACGAATCACACATCGGTCCTCATCGTCGACCCCGCTCGATGTCTACTTCACAACCTCACCGCTGGGCGTCCAACCCCATCGCCTCACCTCCTCCGTCTTCACGGACGACGCTCCTCAGCTCGAGCATGCCAGCCCACTCTTCAATCTATGAGCGTGCAGACGGTCCCGGCTCCGATCATCGGCTTGAGGACGGTCGCTACGGCTATTACAACCGGCGCACGAAGCCAATGCCCACGGATCCAAGAGGGTCGAAGTCTGCTCCGGCCCGCGTTTCACAGCTACCGCCGTCTCTTACGTCCATGGTCATCGACTCCCCGTATGAGAGGCGGGCGGGGCCCGAAGCGATTACTCTGCAGCCCCTCAACCTCCGCGCAGTCCAAGATGACGAGTCAATGATGTCCTCGCCCCTCTTTTCCGACCGCATCCTCAGCCCCAGGCCACAGCCACGACGAGCAAGCAGCGATTACGACGACGGCCAAGGACAAGCCCCCAAGAGTGTGGCCGACCTCATCAATTAATCTGCGGTGCGCGACTTTGGGCGCTGCTCGCCGCCCTTCACCGTCTCTTCATTGTTGTTCTCCTCCCCCATGCCGTCCATCTCGCGTAACCGAGCCGCCAACGTGTCTCCTGGCATGTATTGTCGCATCCTCATTGTCCTATCGCCAATCAATGTGACTTCGAACACCAACACCGACTGCTTTCACGATTCGCGTACAACGTTCAACATGTTCAATCATCACACCACATCGCAACCCAGCATCCCCTTCGTCTGCCATCTGCTTCGGTGTCAGTGAGCCAAGCAAGACAAGATGTATCATAGTGTTACTCTGAGCCTCGGTCAACTTGCTTCCCACTTCTCTTACAACCCCATCTCTGCGCTCGACCCAACGGCTGTCTGTGTTGGCTAGATGCGCCACCACCTGTGGCGACGTACCTGTGGCGACGTACACTCCACCAACAAACAAGCGCGAGCGAAGTCAACTTCCCACGGCCCTTCTGCCGATCTGCATCTGTTCTCGACGCTCCACCATCGATCTTAAAGCGGAACGCAAGTGCTGCGCGTCGACGCGCCCCTCATCGGCTAACCATCTCATCTCGTCAGCACTCCGCCAAATGTTCCTTGGTTCCTGACATTCCGAGATGGCCAAGTCACCCTTCCCTGATACCGCTGCACATTGGCCCATGGGGTTGTACGCAAACCTTGATGATGCTCTTCGGTTCGGCGCAACTTGGCCTGTGCGCACGAGGCACGGCGCTCCTGAATCTCGACTCGAGGGCCAATCGGCAGGGTTCTGGGCATGTCGTCCCCCAGCCGTCTCGTCTCCACCGCTTGTTTTCGTCTCTCGGACCGAGGCTCAAAGCTAACAGGAGCCAACGGCGGCTCTCATGGACCGCGCAAGTGCTCCACGTGCCGCAGAACCGCGACGGAAAGGGCCTGTTGCCCTGCAGTCAAAGCTTCCGGCGTGCTGTAACCCGCCGAACAAGCCAAAGTGCGCCCTCCACACAAAACCCAAACCCCGCGCGGCCCGCGATATACCGGCGTCAAGAATGACATGTGGACGTCGCCACCCTGCAGACAGGCACGATAGCCCTGCTGGTCAAAGCCTCTGAGAGTCGTAATCTCCGAGCCCCTTGTTCACGCCCCTCGGCCCTTGAAGTTGACAGACCTTAAGCAAGAGACCCTCCTTACGTTGCGACGACAGGGGCTCGAGTTGAATGACCCACTCTGGAAGAACGTGCCACCAGGGATCAGCCAAAGCACTTCACTCATGGCACGGACAAGCGGGTTGAGCTCGATGCCCTTGCCTCACGCTGTACGCTTGTCGGCTGCCGGCAAGCACACAAAGATCATCCACGCAGCAGCCAGCACTTTCCCACAAGTCAGGTCAGCTGCACTGCAAATAGTCCTCCCTGCGTGTGCACAAAGGTGGACAAGCTGGTGGCACATGACCGGCGTATTGTACAGACTGCTAGTCGCAACCCCCCGTTCCGCCCGCGGAGGGCTGCGGCCGCTGCCATTCGACGACCACACTATCACTCGCGCCATTCGACGACTACACTATCACTCGCGGCGGGATGGGGCCGCTTCCATCCTCCATACCTTGATCACCCCAGACCGGTCGGCCGAGATGATGCAACTCGAGTACGGCGTCTCGACGAGCCCAAGCGAGCAGATTGAGTCGTAATGTGGGCGGAGCGGCTGTCGCTGGGTGTTGGTGGCTTGCTGCGCTCGATCCGCGGCCGACGCTCCTGCCGATGCCGCCGACGCAAGAGGGCGCGCAACGGGAAGTGTGTAGAAGAGCTGCGGAGTGCCGCTCGCGATTCGAAACGACACGTCCTTCTCCCGCTGGCTGCCACACACGACGAACCCTTCACTGGGGCGCGAAACATCCCAGTACCTGATCACACGATCTGTTCCGGCGGTCACCATCCAACCAGGGCGCGTCTTGTCCTGCGTTGTCGGGTCGTCCTTGTCCCTAAGGACGGGTGAGAGCGACGAAAATGTCTCGCCAACGAGCAGAGCCTCGACGTACGCCAAGTCGTCGCTCGAGGTGGATGGAACCCCGCCCCGTCCGCCCGCAAGTTCCGCGATAAGCTCGGACTTGGTCTGCAACACGTCTCGGCCGAGTGCGGGTGCCCGGGTGCCGGCCTGAGGGCGCGAGGTGCGCGTTTCGTACTCCTCGACAAGCTTGCCCGTCTCGATGTCGTACGTCTCGACCAGCGGCGTGTCCGCTCCAGCGGGGTCCTCGTGACTCCGCTTGATAGACGCGATCACCCACCTTCCCCGACCTCGTGCTGGGTGCAGCCCAAGGGAGGTGATGCCACCACGAGATGACCAGCTCTTGACGAGCAGGCCAAACCGCAAGTCCCACAGGCTCAACGCGCCCGTCACGGTGCCGACCATGATCCAGTGCGTGGTGGGGCACACGGCGGTAATTGGGCCGAGTTCGAGAGGGTGCTGCAGGCGCTGCTTGAGGACCATGGTTCGGAGATCAAGCACAGCGATTACACCCTTGCTGGTAACAACCAACAGGGACGACTCTGTGGCCTCAGCGTTCTGTGATTCAAAGACAACTCACCATGCAAGTGCGCAATATGCGTCACATGCCCGTCCATTTCATCCGCAGCCCATGTCCGGATGCACTCGATGTTCTTGTACTTGACCGATGAGCCAGATGCGTGAACGTGTACGCGCAGGATGTGCAGCGAGCCATCCGCGGCAGCAGCTGCGAGGCAGTGCGTCTCCTCGATGCGACACATGGCCGTGACGGCAGCGTCCATGCGGTACGTCAGCCGCGGACGCGCAGCGACGGTGCGCTCGAGGCGAGCGCTGTCCCATACCAGGATACTCGTGTCTGCCGACGCCGATGCGAAGAAGAGCTGGTCGGGAGACGTGACGAGGGCAGTCACCGCCCCACTGTGTTGTGGCAAGTGGGCGATCATTGTCGCAAACTGCGGGGACGAAGCCTTGGTCCGCGGCCCACGCTTGCGCTGACCGGCGTGGACGCGCGGTCCAAAGTCGAGGCGGGGCTCCCGGTAGTTCTCGAGGTCGACGTGCTCCAGATATGCACGTACTCCCGGGTCGGCACCGTCATACGTGCTCCCGTACGGAGCGAGGGGCCCATGAATTGCCGGCGTTCCCGCCCCGAATGCGGCGGGTGTGCTCCGACCAGAGGCCAGGTCATCATGCAGGGATGTCGTGCCAATGGCCGTCGCTGTCGACGCCTTGACAGCCGGTAGTGCTTTTGAGTCGAGCCGGTGGTGGCGTGAAGCTCTACTTGTGCTGGTCACATCCACGGTTGATGAGATGCCGGACTCGGATGGGCTTGCACCCTTTGCCGAGTCCGATGGGCGATCGCGGTCACGCTCCCGTTCTGGCACCGCCTGGCTGGGGGGCTCAAGGGAGGACAGGCGCTGCCGAATCTGTTCCAAGGGACTCTCGCTCCCGCGGTTACTCCTGTTTGCGAACGACGCACGCCGACTTGGGGTGTCAGCTCCGCCCAAGTCGGGACGGAGACGCCTCAACTCGTGGCGCGCGTCGATGCCAACGGTCCGCTGGGAGATGAACACCGTTTGTGGCGTCACCCCGAGCTCCGTGAGGGATATTGACTTCCCAGACGTGAGGTCCGCCTCTGGTGGTGTCCCCGCACCGGACGCCTGCCTCCTGACGTTAGCCAACTTCCAAGGCATCGAACCTTACGCTCGGGTGGCATGCGCCTGCTTGAAGATGAAGTCTCTCAGGACGACGATCTTCTTCTCGTCCTTCGGCGAGATACCTTTGTCCTTCAGCAACCCTTGGACCGAGTCGGATGCGGTGGTCGTGGCAGCCTTGGTCAGCGCTGCTTTGGCGCTGGAGCGTGAGGGTGAGACGTTCCAGAACCCTGGAGGGGAGTTCTGCAGTGCTGCGGCCTTGGCAGCTTGCAGAGTCGCGCGGGAGAGCTGAAGTCAGTTGCAAGCGTGCCTTCTGCGCTTACCGGCGACACGAGCGCGCTGAGGATCGAGTCCTCGTCGAGAGCGACAATGTCAGAACGTAATGCCGGCCGGATGGTAGGGTAAAGGATGCACCAGATGTCTGATGGAGGAAGGTGGTTTGCGGCTTTGGCGACGAAGCCGGCGGCGCCTTGCCGGATCCACACGTTGGGATGGTAGAGGAACCCGTGAACGGCGGAGAAGACGTCCCAAAGCCGCATACGCTGCAGCAATCCGAGTGACGTCAAAAGAGTAAGGGAGTGGATGACCCGCGCAACAACAGCTTCTTCCGGGTCTGTTTGAGTCAGCGTTAGTCTGGTTGGCAACGTACCCGCTAACGCTTGCAGCATGAGTGGCAAGACGTATTCGTCGATGGCCCGGATCCCGATGAAGGCCCCGACAGCGACTATGCCGTCAAAGAAGGCGAGGCGAAGCTGCCAGTCGCGGTCGTTGAGATAGGTCATAATGTGGCTCAGGACCGTTTCACTGGAACGCTGTCGACCGAAGAACAGGCAAAGGTCCGAGATATCCGCCAGGACGTTGCGCTTGACGTTGCTGGAGTTGTCGACTAGTAGAATTGAAGCGTGTTCGCCGACGACGTACTGGATCTCGGCGAGCATGGCGTTGTAGCTGGACTCGGGGTTCTGCGGTGCGTCTGCGGCATCGGCAGGCTTGGCTGCTTCACTGAGCTCGAGCATGCGCACTGCAGCATCCGCAATGTGCACAAGCGCCCTTGCGTACGTCGCACGGACGAAGATGTCTTGGTCCTGCAAGAGCCGCGCCATCTGCGGGAGGAGGTACTCGGGGATGAAAGTCGCGTTGTGGGGTGTGATGGATGTGATGGACTCGACCTGGTGTGAGTGACAGAAGGCTGGGGAGATGGAGAGGGGTCAAGGACAAAGCGGTGGTGGAGAGGCGGACACGTACGACAATGACGAGGGTGCGGCAGGCCTCTGCTCTAACGATGGGCACTTCGTCGGACAAGAGCTCAACGACGAACGGCACAATGCGGTCGACCTTGTCCTCGTCCATGAGGTATGGCGACAGCTTGAGGAAGAGCTGCAGACCGTGTAGTCGGGAGCTCGGCGATAGAGAGTTGCGGATCGACGACGTCACGATGTTGAGCAGCAGTAAGGCTGGGCCATCTTGGGTCAGCTGTGAGGATTGAAACCCACTCACTGTCGTTCGTACTCTTGTCCTCGAGATGGACGCGGATCGACTCCCACTGCTCGAGCATCCTGTCGATCTTGGTGCCCGGCAGCGTCGACGAGCGTTGTAAGAAGTCGGTGTCCTGTGAGGGAGGCAGCTCGTTGAGCTCGGACACATACTCCTTCAAGAAGGTGTAGAAGTACTCTGGGAAGATGGTACCACGGTACGTTGTGAGAATGCGATCGAACGTCGGGCGGTCGGATGGTTCACGTGAGAGCATCTGCGCGATCATCGCCTGGGGTCAGCTGGGCTTAGGAAGTGCTGACCTTGACATCGGCGTCCTCGAGGTTGTCCAGAATGCCCTCGAGACCAAGCGAGCCGTTGCGGTACGCGAACAGCTCAGAGAGGTTGAACACGGTCCGCCCATCGGTCCACGTCTCGGCGAGCACACAGCCGGCAGAGAAGACATCCATCTCCTCTGTTACGCGTGCGTCGCGCTTCCCCAGAGGGTCGGAGTCGCCGGACTCCTTGAGGCTTTGAGCAGCGGCCGCGCGCTCCTGCGCAATCGCCGAGTCAGACTCGTAGAACCGCTCGGGTGCAATGTAGCATGTGCGCCTGGCGGATGTGTCGAAGAAGAAGGAGAAGTCAGACGGGTCGTCGAGGGGAAGGTGTGTGGGTTTGAAGCTTGACGAGAAGTCGGTGAGGAGGACGGTGAGGTCTGAGGTGATGAGGACGTTGTCCGACTTGATATCGCCGTGCGCGACCTGGTGTGAGCTCATGCCGTGCTGAGAGATTACCTTCTTAGTGCGAGCATCGCGCAGGCATGTGAGGAGCTGGAACGCGACCCACTTCTTCTCTATGTCGGTGAGGTAGGGTTGTGTACTGCGGTGAGCACTCGGGGGAAGGTGGAGGAGGAACGTACCTCAGGCGGTCATACAGGCTTGACCCGATCCACTGCCGGATGAGGTAGCCAGCCTTCTCCGTCTCGATGAACGTCGCGTACGTCGACACGTTCGGCATGCTCGATAGGGCATCACGCTCCTCTATGTGTCAGATGCTGAGCCTCCACCATCTGAGCTTACTATTCAGGCGCCGCTGGATCACACGGAGCGTCATGGATGGGTCCGGCTTGATGAAGATCTTGAGCACAAGCGGGCCGTTCTTGTGCCGCGCGACAATTGACTTGAGGAAGCGCGAGGACGATAAACTGCAGTCAGATACCGGACCTAGACAGTTGCGCTTCACGTACCTCTTCTCATACGAAATGTCGCTACCTAACTCGGAGACGTATGAGTCGAGCGCGGTCGACCTAGGCATCAGCGACAGGGAAGGTCAGCGGGCTCACGCTCGCGCCATGGATGAGATGTTGCCCATGATACCGCGTGCACCATACGGTGCTCGATGGGGGGTATGCTCTAGAGGGGAGGATGGGGGGAAATGAGATGAGATGAGTAAAGCGGAGGAAGGTCAATCGCTGGCGGCAATGGCCATGACGATGGTACGCCGGGGCACCTCCACCTCCACAACACCGCGGAACCAATTCGGCCCATCACTCGGACTTCTTGTCTTCGCCAGTCTCACGATCTCGAGCACGAACATGGTGATGCATACATGGTGATTGAGTCGAGTGGAGAATCTAATGCTATATGACACTACATTTGAAGAGCTGCTAAGCAGCGACGGGCATCTGCCCATGAACAGGGTCAACCATGGTCTTAACGGCGTCGACGAGGACCTCGGCGCCACGCTGCACACCCCACAGGCTGACCTGGCGGAGGCGCTTCTGGTTCGCGCCTTCAGCGGCGACGTGGTGTGCGAGGGCTGAGTAGATCTGGTCCGAGATCTTGGTCATCAGGCCCGTCTCGAAGAGTGTCCACGACCCGTCAAAGTCTGCGAGGTCGGCCGCAACCTGGCAATGTATGGGGACGAGGGTGCGGTTCGCGTTGATGAAGGCGACAATGGGGCGGATGAGCGCGTTATTCGTCACGCTCAGGTCGTACGTGAAGACTGGGACGGCGGCCTTGAGGTCGCGGAAGCGTAAGTCGATGTCGATCGTGAGCTGGCGCGGCTCCTCGAGCGGCATCGTGTCCTCTGGGGCTCGCAGAGGCGGACGCGCGAGCCTCGCTTGGCCGGGAAGCAGGGAGGAGGGGTTGCTCGCCTCAGCGGCAGCGAGGGTGTCGAGGACCTGCGAGTGGTCGTCCATTTCGCCCGCCGCGTCGTCGCGGTACGGGTGCTCGCCGGAGAGAGCAATGGTTGCGACGTTGCGACCGATTTCCTTGAAGATGGCCTGCACGTCGACCTCGTCATCGGGGTGTGCGGGGAACTTGATGTCAAGAACGGTGTCCAGCTTGCCGGACAGGATCCAGGAGACGGGCCCCGAGTTGCCCGATGCAAACTGGGCGTGCTCGATCGGCAGGCCGTCGATGCGGAAGCGTGCCATCCGCTTGAACGCCCCCTCGCTGTCCTGCGCCATGCGGCCGAGCTTCTGCGGCATGTGCAGGCTGAAGAGACAGTTGTCGTATTGCCCGGTCATAGCCTCGGCGCCCAGCATGTCGTAGAACAGCCAGCGCTTCCGGAACGGCGTGTACCGCGCGTTGAAGATGGACACGTTGAACGGCCGCTGCCCGCCTGGCTGATAGAATGTGACCAGGAAGTCCTCGACCTGGAACGACTCCATCTCGAAGTCGCCGGGATGCGAGGGGTGCCGCCAGTCCTTCGGCGAGAGGGGCTTGGAGGTGTCCCACCAAACGGATCTCCGGTCGATGACGCCGCGCACGCCCTTGACCTTGGCGTCTTTGACGAGGCCCTTGCCGTCCAGCCAGCGCTTGAAGCTGAGTGTCACCTCAATCTCGTCAAAGTTGAGGTCGAACATGGTGTAGTTGTCCTTGGGCGATGCCGGTGGAGGGGTGAGGAACGTCGGTGAGAGGGACGAGGAGAGGTAGGGGACAGGTGATGGGGGGACGGCCGTGGCCGCCTTCTTCGGCTTGCCGCTCTTGGCGTCCGGGTCCTCGGGGTCCTGCGGGCGACGGGACACATAGACGTTCTTGAAACAGATGGTCGAAGCGCCCCACCGAGGAACGATAGCAGACTCGAAGCTAGGGGTCAGCAATCGCACCTCGGCGATGACGTACATGACTGTCACGCCGGTCTCGGATGTCAGGTAGTCCGAGATGTATCGCGCAACGTATTCCTGGAGACTCAACGAGTTGAGCGTGGCGAAGACAGCGGACACAAAGGTGGTTCTGGACGTCAGCAAGAATTCAGCGGATCGGTCGGTCGACGCACGTTCCAATGAGAATCCAAAGGGCTGGGGCGTAAGCTTCTGAGACTCTCGCTGGGACTCACTGTTGCCGACGAGGAACCAGCTGAGGAATGCGCTCAGGTCGTCCGTGTTGAACCTTCGCCAGCCGCGGATGGTGAACCACTTGAGGCGGATGCGTAAGCGCTCCCACCACGACGAGGTCGCGTTCAGGAGCTCTTCTTTTGTGGGTCTCCGATGTGGGGCGTCCGAGAGCTCGCTCGACGCTCGTATCAAGCGTCGGATGAAAGGCGAGTACTCCTGGATGTTGCCTGGTGGATGTGGGACGGCCGGAAGAGAGGCTTTTGTCGGCTCGGGGCAGTTGGCACACTTGCCATCCGCTGGCGTGTGCTTTGGCGCCGAGCTCGAGTTGAAACGACGTGGGAACGGCCGCGGGATGGCGAGAGGATTTGATGGAGGGTGCGAGGTTGCCGCATGCTTGGTGAAGAAGGCGTGGATGGTGAGGTAGCGCTCGGCCTGAGCGGAGACCTTGGGTGCCCTCGGAAGGGGTGCGCGTGAAGTGCTGGCTCGGAGGGGGGTCGAGAGAAGGCTGGAGCGCGTGAACGCCGAAGTGGCGGCGTGCCGAGCTGCCTGCATGTTGACCGGGCGGAGGGACAAGAGGAGGGGCGGGGGGTCAACAGTCTGGATGGCCCTGTTGAAGGGCGCGTTGAGGAGACCAGAAGCTCTTTAGAGATGAAGAGGAGAGTGGAAGTTGTTGGAGGAGGATGGATGAAGGAGAATGCTCACACAGGTCACAGTCGCAGTCTCACATGAGGGCGAGGAGATTAGCGGCAAAACTACTCTGACGTACCTTCCCTTCCCTGCCCATACTGCAGCATCTGGCCAGCCAGGCACGGAGTATTACGTGTCATTAAATTTCGACACTTGGCACGGCTCCCCCTGTCTCCGGATCCGAGGGCGGTGGCAACTCTGCACCAGGTCGAATTTCAGTCAAGCCAGTTCTCGGGGGTGAACCTGTTCTGCCATCTCAACTCTACCCAACCACTCCCTTGTCAACAACCATGGAGTACGAGCCCGACGCCGCTGGAAGGGAGTCCTACATCCTCTGTGCCGACTGCGGCACTGTCATCTCCTCTGCTAACGGAGCTGGTCTCTGTAAGTGCAGCGCACAGCTCAAAACCTCTGCCCTGTTCTTGGTCAGCAGCTCCAACCAGATGCTAACAGTTAGGTGTGGGATGTCTGCGCAACACCATCGATATCACTGAGGGCATTCCCAAGGAGGCGGTCATCAACTTCTGCCGCGGATGCGAGCGCTTCCTCTCTCCTCCCCAGACCTGGGTCGCTGCCCAGCCCGAGTCGCGCGAGCTCATGGGTGAGTTGTCCTGCGCTCTTCTGCCGCGATGACTAACGCCCAGCTATCTGCCTGAAGAAGATTGCGCGGCCACTGCAGAAGGTGCGCCTGATTGACGCGTCGTTCATCTGGACCGAGCCCCACTCGCGCCGCATCAAGCTCAAGGTCACGATCCAGAAGGAGGTGCTCGCCAACACGGTGCTGCAGCAGACTTTCGAGCTCACGCTCGTGGTGCACACCGGGCAGTGCCCGCAGTGCACGCGTCTCGCGGCCAAGAACACCTGGAAGGCGTCGGTGCAGGTCCGCCAGAAGGTGACGCACAAGCGTACCTTCCTGTTCTTGGAGCAGCTCATCCTCAAGCACGGTGCGCACAAGGACACGATCAGCATTTCGGAGAAGCGCGACGGTCTCGACTTCTTCTACGCCGAGCGCAACCACGCGATCAAGATGTGCGAGTTCCTTGCGTCGGTCGTGCCCGTGCGCGTCAAGGGCTCGGAGCAGCTCATCTCGAGTGACACGCACAGCAACACGGCCAACTACAAGTTCACGTATTCGGTGGAGATCGTGCCCGTGTGCAAGGACGACCTCGTGTGCCTGCCCAAGTCGCTCGCTAAGCAGTGGGGCAACATCTCGCCCCTGACGCTCTGCTCGCGCGTCGGCAACACCATGCACCTCATGGACCCCATGACGCTGCAGCAGACCGACGTCTCGGCGCCAGTGTACTGGCGCCAGCCGTTCAACTCGCTTGCGGGTGTGTCCGACCTCATCGAGTTCATTGTGCTGGACATTGAGCCCCTTGGAGCTCAGCGCGGCAAGTGGGTGCTCGCGGACGCGCAGGTGACCCGCTCGAACCGCTCGGGCGGGCACGAGTACGACGACGGGATGGGCGACGACGGCATCTACCACACTCGCACGCACCTCGGTGCGATCCTGCAGCCCGGCGACACCGTGCTCGGCTACGACCTTACCAACGCCAACTACAACAACGATGCGTTCGAGACCCTCGACATGCACCGGATACCGAACATCATCCTCGTCAAGAAGACGTACCCGAACCGCCGGAAGAAGAGCAAGCCCCGCAACTGGAAGCTCAAGTCCATGGCCAAGGAGGCCGAGGACGGCATCGAGCAGACCGGGTTCGGGCGTGGTGCCATCGGCCGCCGCGGCGGTGTCGACACCAAGAACGTCGAGCGCGACTACGAGCTCTTCCTCCGCGACCTCGAGGAGGACAAGGAGATGCGCCAGGCCATCAACCTGTACCGTGCCGAGGAGCCCGCCGCCGACGATGACGAGGACGATGGCGACGTCGCCATGGGCAGCGGCGCCAAGGCCGGGTCCGGCATGCGCGGCGGCAAGCGCCGTGGCGGTGCTGCTGCCGCGGCCGCCGCCGAGATGGACGTCGAGGACGGCATGGGCGGCGAGGACGGCGACGACGAGGACGAGGAGGAGGACTTCCCTGAGATCGAGCTCGACGAGCTGCTCGAGAACTTTGAGGAGCTCGACATGGCCGACGGCGACGAGGTGCTCTAAGCACCCGACGCCCGTCACTGTATCCACCTTCATCTTAGAGTCTCGCCGGTCCTGCCGGGCCTCCACTCGCCTCGCGCGGATGGAATGTACACTAGTGTTGGGTCGTCACGTCCGAGCCTGCCTCCCGGGCCGCATGACAATGTGCATAGTCTATAGAAATATCCAAAAGCTGCTCAGCATGCACCAGGTGCGTCCAACCGCAGCGTCCTCAATGATCATGCCATTAAATCGCAATCCTAACGTCTGCGAGCATCCGCGAGTATAACCGTCTGCAAGTGTATGCTTAACGAGCGTGTCCTCCTGCTCCTCACCTCTGCCCATCCCGTCCGCTGGGGCGCACATGTCGCCGCACCCACGGCATGGCCACCTCGCGAATCTTCTCCCCCTCATGCTTGACGCCCGGCACGACAGCAAAGTCGTACACGATCCCCGCGTCGTCCCAGCTCTTCGCGACGGCCTGCGTCGCCTCGAAGCGCGAGTGCGCCGCCCGGCTCCCATCCGGCTGGACGGGGCGCCACGTATCCTCGCTCCCGATGAGCAGCTGGACCGCGACGGCGCCGGCCCGCGTCCGCTCCGCGAGGGCGGGCACGCTGATCGCCCGCCCGGCCGGGATCTCGGGCTCGTCGCTCTCCGGCGCGTTGGGGAGCGGCACCCCCCGCCGGCGCTGCACGGTCGTCGGCGCCCCCCGGATCCCCTGCGGCCACGGCTCGTCCACGAGCGGCGTCGCGCGCCCCGGCGCCCCGATTGACACGGCGTGCACCCGCTCCGGGTAGAGGTAGAGGAAGCGGTGGACGAACTGGCCGCCGCCGCTGAAGCCCACGAGGGCGAAGGTGCGCGTGTCGACGCAGCCCCACTCGTCCGCGACGCAGTCGATCATGTCGAGCAGCACGGAGTCGTAGCGCAGCTCCTCGCCCGCGCTCGTCTCCCACGCCAGGCGCTTGTAGTTGTCCGGCCCGTCGGGGAACTTGAGGTCGCACGGGAAGTGGGGGGAGAGGACGACGACACCCTCCTCCTCCGCGAGGGTGGCCCACGCGTCGCGCAGCTTCTCGGCGTCGCGCGACGAGTCGTGCATCACCACAAGAAGGGGGAAGCCGCGGGGCGGGGGCGGCGGCGGGGCAGCGGCCGTACTGTTGGTTGGGGACGTGCTGATCGGCACTGGTGGGCCGACGATGGTCCCGTCCCGCCCGACGTCCTCGCCACGCGAGCGGCGGGAGACGGGGTGCGCGCGCGGCACGTAGAGATAGAAGCTGAAGCGGGGGTCGGAGGGGAGGTCTGGTGTCAGTCTTTGAGGAGGGGGCGCGGGGAGCTCACGGAAAGAGGCAGTCCGCCGGGAGGCCATGATCAGGGTGAGATGGCCGGGTGGGGCTGCGAAGAGCGTCGAGGTGGAGGCCGCGGGCGCCATGGTGAGGGCTGGGTGTGCAGGCCGGAGTGGCTGGAAGGAGTATCAAGAAGACGTGCAGAGTCAGGAGCAGCAGTGTCGCAGAGGATCAATTGCGTTGGAGCCGCGGATGGTGGGCGGGTAGTGCAAGGTGCAACTTTGGTGACTGACATCCGGTCCGGACCGGCGATAACCGTCCCATTCCGCAATCCGCCATCACACAGACATCTCCATCACAACATCTCTTCATCTGCATCTCGCTGTTGACAAAAGAGAACGTCCTCGAGCTTCTGGAGCCCGTACGCTGACCACTGACAGGATCGAACTGCCGACCTTTGCATTACTGATACGACGCTGCGTATTAGTACAATGCTCTAACCAGCTGAGCTAAGCGGCCTGAGACGATGAGGAAGCTCCTGGCCTCCCCGTGGGCGCGCGGCTGTTCTCAGCGCTGAGAAGACATGGGGTGCATGCGCGGCCTCGAGGAGGCGCGGGGAGGTCCTTAGTCGAGGAGCGACAAAGGGCACGAACGCTGGCAAGTCAGGGACGCAGGTGAGAGACGATTGGGCCAAGCTCTTTCATCGGTACAGTACACTTCTACATGAGCGGAATCTCCACGCGCAGGTCCTTGATCTGCGAGCTGACGCAGCGCCCGTCCTTGACCACGGCCTGGAGGTACTTGTGCGGGTGGTTGAGGATGGCCACGTCCTCGAGCGGGTTGGCGGAGAGGAGGAGCAGGTCCGCGAACGCGCCCTTAGCCACGACGCCGACCTTGCCCTCCAGCCCGAGCACCTTGGCGCCGTTGAACGTCGCCTGCCGCAGCACCGCGGAGGAGGGGAGCACGCGCTTGCGCAGCTCAAACTCGCTGAGCTGGAGCGGCTGCATGGACGAGAACGCGTCGGTCCCGTACGCAATGTTGACGCCAAGCTCGTGCGCCTTCTTGAGCGTGACGAAGCCCATCTCCTGCACGTGCGTGAGCTTCTCTCTCGACGCTGGCGGGATGATGGCGTTGTATGGCGGCCGCGCGAGCAGGTCGCACACGATCAGCGTGGGCGTGAGGTGCACGCCCTTCTTGGCCATGAGCTTGAGCGTGTCCTCGTCTATGAGGTTGCCGTGCTCGATGCCCCCGATGCCGCCCTCGATCGCGTTCCGCGCGCCCTCGGTGGTGAAGCAGTGCGCCGTGACGAGCTGCCCGCCCATCATGCGCACCGTGTCGCAGATCGCCCGGATCTCGGGCACGGTGAACTGCGTGCTCTCGAGGCGGTCGGTGGGCGACGCGACGCCGCCCGACGAGCAGATCTTGATGTGGTCCGCGCCCATCTGCATGATCTTGCGCGCCGTCTTGAGGCACGCGTCCACGCCGTCCGCGACGGCGCTGAGCTGCGGCCCGTGGCCCCACGGCGTGATCTGGCAGCACCCGATCTGCGAGTCCTGCGAGGACATGTCGCCGTGCCCGCCCGTCTGGGACATGATGGGCCCGCCCTGCAGGATGCGCGGGCCGGGGATGAGCCAGTCGGCCGTGGCATTCTTAAAGTGCCGGTTGGCGCCGCCGACGTCGCGCACGGTCGTGAAGCCGCGCGAGAGCATCCCGCGCAGCACATAGCCCGTCTTGAGCGCCGTGTCCGTCTCGCTCGTGCCCGTGAGCGACGCCGCCGTCTGCCCCGGCGTCGCGGTGATGTGCGTGTGGCCTAGCGTCAGAGGAGCAGGCGCCCAGCTCACAGTCAATCAGCCCGGGGCAGATGTACAGCCCCTTGGCGTTGATGGTGCTGTACCCGGCCTCCTGCATGTCCGCGCTCTTGGTCTTCTCCACGCTCTCGACGACGCCCTTGCGGATCCGCACAGTCATGTTCTCCTGCACCTTGAGGTGCTCGGTGCAGATGACGTTGGCGCCTGGTAGTCAGCGCTGCAAGCCTGGCGGGCGCACCGACAAAGCTCATGGGCACCTGCTCGGGCCGGATCCACGGCGCGGCGAAGATGTCATAGTCGGACGGGACTGGGTATGGCACCCAGTGGGGCGGCGTCCAGTCGTACGGGCCCTTGGGCGCGCTGTCGAGCATCTCAAAGTCGTCGGCGGGGCTCATGCTGCTGGATGAAGGAGTGGGTGACGTTGGTATCGGTGGGTTGTTGGCCATATGGCAACCGCGGCATCGGTCCGGCGATCGCCGGTGCGGGGGTGGGGGAGGTGGGCAAGACACCTCGGTTCAGCCGGAACAGGAAGCATGATGTGGCTGACAAGAAGTGGCACAACAACTGATCAGACATTCTTGGGCGATCATGGACGTGCATAGCACTACAGGGCGCAGATATGGAAGCCAAGATCTTGGCGGCGGGGGGCGTCCGGATGAGACATTAAGGAACAGGGGGTGGCTTTGGGCTTCGAACACCGCGATCCCGCTACGCCTCGTCCTCCGAGTCGTCGGGCTTCTGCAGCGCGGCGTTCATGTCTATCTCGCGGATGCCCATGGACGAGAGAACGCCAATAGTAGACGCGATAATGGCGCAGATGAACACAGCATGCAGGGCCTTCTGGTACGACGCGGTCGCCGCGGCCTGGAGGACAGGCGGGAGGTCACGGATCGAGTTGGACGACTCGCGGATGGCGGCAATGATCTTCTGCGCGTTCGGGCCAGTGATGCGCTGCTCGAGCTCGCGCTGGAGCACGGCCTGGGTGAGCGCGCCGGAGAGCGAGACGCCGAGGACCTGGCCCGTCGTGCGGAACATGTACGAGACTGGGTAAGCTGTATCATGACTCGGTAAGCTTACGGGAAGTAGCCACAGCGACGTGCTCGCGCCCGATGTCGGCGATGAGGGCGACGATCGTGAGCGTCGTCACGGCGCCGAGCGAGAAGGCCATGGGGCCGAAGCTGGTCCAGAGCCAGAACTCGGACGTGTGCTGATCCCAGGTCGAGAGGAGGACAGAGCTGAGAATCGAAAAGGCGCCGCAGAAGATGGTCAGCCAGTAGTACCGGCCGGTGGCGCGGACGACAAAGCCGACGGCCAGCGAGCCGAGCGAGCCGAGGATCGAGTTGGGGACGAGGTGGATGCCAGCGTTGGAGGGCGACATGAGGCGCACGGCCATGAAGAAGAGCGGGACCGAGTACATCTGTGTGTCAGGCTGGAAGGGCCCGGGAACTCACGACACCGAACGACAGGATCGAGATGGTAAAGTTGTTGATGGCGACGGCGACGGGCGTGCGCTGCGAGAGCAGCTCTATGGGGAGCACGGGCTCGGCCGCGACGTACAGCTCGACGTGGAGGAAGATGCAGAAGAAGATGGCGGACGTGACGAACATGCCGATGATGAGCTTGTCGCCCCAGCGGTACGCGATCTCGGGGTCGGTCGACGACGTCACGAGCGTCACGGCGAGCAGGGCGAGGCCGATAAAGATGGCGAGGGTGAAGCTCCCGAGCCAGTCGATGCGGCGGAGCTTCTGCCCAATCGTCTGCGGCGCCTCGGGCGTCGCGGCGCCGCTCGAGCTCGGCGACGCGACGCTGTACCGCACCTTGAACCAGATCATGGTGCCGGCGAGCGCGAGCAGCGGGATCTGGAGGTAGAATGCCCAGCGCCAGCCGAGGTGGTCGTTGATGATGCCGCCGAGGGGGGCGCCGAGGCCCGAGCCGAGGCCGAACATGATGTTGCCGTAGCCCTGGAAGATGCCGCGGTACGAGATGGGCACGAGGTCGCTCATGATCGTGCTGCCGACCGAGGTGAGGCCGCCGCCGCCGATGCCCGCGATGGCGCGCGCGGCGATCAAAAAGGTCATGTTGGGCGCGACGGCGCACATGATGTTGCCGATGGAGAAGAAGGAGAGCGAGATGAGCATGGACGGCTGGCGGCCGATGATGTT